>JADNRZ010000009.1:1800000-2033649 GCA_015501605.1 Panaeolus papilionaceus | reverse complement strand
GCGGTTTGGGGATAGAGTCATTCGGGGCGTCGTGGAACCCAATCCCCGGTGAAATCTTCCCAGCAGCAATGGCCAATGCATACCTTTCTATATATCACAATGAGTTTGAGCAACTCATACTGTTAATTGGGACGTACCGTTTTGATCAGCTATGACCTTCCTAAGTCTGATGACTTCAGCGTCAACGTCTTCGATGCTTGCTTCTTCTTGGATCATTGCGCTCGGAATAAGATCTTCATCATCTGCGAGGACATTGTCGAGGGGTATAAAGTTTGTTAAGACCGGATCCAGAATTATTGACAAGGGTTACGCTACCTTGGGTCTCTTGAGAAAGGAGGCGTGGGTCGATAGGAATATTTGGTGCAGGCAAAGGAGACTGGCCAGGAGAGTGAGTCGCATAGGGATCAGGAGCTGTCGTAAGGGTAGGGTTTGGATGAGGGGTATCTACGAAAGGAGAATGACCCAAGGAGGAGTCGCAACAAAAGCAGAAACTGCTGCAAGGGGACCAGGATGCGGGGTGTATGCAACAGTCGGTTGGACCACAGGATGGAACGTCAGGGAAGCAGGAACTGCTGCGGGGGTAGGTTGTGCGATAGCTGGTAAGGCAGACTGGGTGGTTAACGGGACAGGTAATGCGGTGGGTCGCGCGGTGGGTCGCGCAGCAAGGGCGTGGATGGTGAGGGAATTAGCACTGCTGGTAGGCTGAGCAATGTGACGAGGACCGGCTTTACTCGGGAGAATCGCAGGGCTTGTATTGACGGGAGTGGTGTTGGTGTTGGTGGGTTGTAAGACAGGTCGATGACCGAACAGTGCCGGGTTTGGGGCTGTGGGCATGGTATTGAGCGAAATTGGATCTGTGGGATGCGTTAGTTGACTGTTCAGTATATATATGAAAAACAACCTTTGAGAATGACTGTTTGTGTTCAACTTAGCAAGAATAATGAATTGGTGAGGTTGCCTGGCCTCGACGCGTCGATATATTGAAATACAGGATACTGGGTTGCGTTTTACGTGTCTCCGGAGCATGCAAAACTCCCCTTAATTAAAAAATTAGACATGGTCGTTATGGGCGGACCTCAAAACTGAAGCGCATACCCAATCAGAACATGCGAGACTCATGTCGAAGCCCCGGTGATGACACTGTCTTCAGGATATGTGGGGTTGAGTTTTTCCGTGGTGATCTACCCTTGCACATGGCCCTGCAAGAACCTGAATAATTTCAATGCCCAACCATACCGAAAATGAAGCGGAGAGGCACAGACTGTTTTCAATAAAGTAAACCCTGTCGTTCGTATATGTAACGTGTATTTTGCAACTGGAAAAGGCAAGTCCTAATCAGCTTAAATAGTCCGTTAGAGAGGTGGAAAGAACTCAACACACCATGTCTACCGACTCTCAAGTCTATGGAATCCCTTCTTCTCAGTATTCTGCTGACAACGTCGACGCTGCCTCCGACAGTGGCGACGATGTTGCATGTACTTGCCCCAACCAGCTCTCCCATTGGAATGAGACCGGCCAGGTCCACCCCAACCTCCCCAGCCGCTGCATGATCAGTGTCCGCCTCGCAAGAGGCGACGACGAGCATGACATCGCGACCGCCGCAACTGTTGGTAGCTCGGCCCATAGCCCTACTGGTTCTGCAGGTAAATCAGTAATTTTCGTCCTGAGGAATGTGACTAACGACGTACTTCATTGCTAGGTCAAAAGGAGCCATCCAGTGGCCCACAAAGAAGATCTGTTCGCCTACAAGGTAAGCTAAAAACATTCAGTGGAATGGCAAAAATGACTTACTGTTCCTCAGCTCGCCAACAACCCGCCAATCCACCCGTATCAGGTCCTCCCTCTTCAGGAGCCCATGGCAATGCTGGTCGCAGATCCCGTAAAGGTGCCACCTCTTCTTCACAGAGCGCATCTGTTGGTCGACGGTTTCTGCTCAGCCTCCCATCAAGAAGGAGGGTGCTACGCTTCCCGATGGTGCAGCTATTCAACCCGCCCCCATAGTTGCACCTGCTCCCGTAGTCGAAGCCGTCCCCGCTCCCGTCATAGCTGCTCCTACTCCCATCGTCGCTACTCCTGCTCCCATCGTCACTATCCTGCTCCCATCGTCACAACTCATGCTCGTGCTCCAATCTTTGCCGCTCCTGCTGCCTCCCGTCATTGCCGCCCCCGCTGTCGTCAATGACATTTTCAACCCCGCCAACTACAACGTAGCACCTCCACCCTACAACAATCCCCCTCCCAATCCAATTCTCGCAGCCGATAATGACATCGCGTGGTATCACCAAGCCCTCGCAGAGGCAAACGCTGTCATGGAAGAAGAGCCTGCCGATGCTCCGATCATCCCAGTTGCTGAAGTACCTGTGCCCGAAGAGGACTCTGTTGTCCAAAAGACGGACTACACGGTGACCGACCGCGTCGAGAAGCGTAAATTCGGTAATACAACCACCACGACTTATCTGAAGGAAGTGAAGGTTAGTATCTCTTTTTTGGCCCGATGTTTGCGAAACATACTCACAATTGTCCAAGAAATCAAGCCTCTTCATCCGGGCCAGGCCATACCCCAGCACCCGCCTAAATATTACCTGCACCTTCAATCAGTAATAGTTTTCATACCTGTAAGAAGCTGCTTGCCTGAAATAGATAAATAAAAAAAGTGTCCAAGAAAACCAACGCTCCATGGCCTCATTGATGAAGACGGTGTGGAATCTGAGCCGCCCTTCCAAAGTAATTCCAAAATGTTTGGCAATACAGCTGTGTGACGACCCTCTCCAATCCATGACGACGAGGTTCATCGAGGTGCAACTCTGGCCGCCGATGGTCGCAGAGCAGTAACACAGGATCTGGATTGAGGGTCCAAGATTTGACCACTTTGCCGAGGGCTATGATGTATGGTAGCCTGTCTTCGAGCTTGTTGCTGGCAAGTCCAATATTCTCCGGATCGACCTCAGGCATTTTGAAACGAGCTGGGGCAAAACAGGCCCTAATCAACTTTTCCCGTTCCTCCAGTTTCTGTTCCGTGGGATTGGGACCCAACTCAATGCACGCTCGTCGGTCCAGCGAAATCAATTCAAACGTAAAATTGAACTCGTAGAGAGTCCACATTATTTCGCGGGCTGTTTTCTCTGGGACTGGCGCGGTGACAGGCTGGCCGTTCCATGTTGGAGCCGTTGAAAACCTGTCGACAAGCCGCAGGCCTGAAAACTGGTTGCCGCGGGTTTGTAACATTTCGTATAGCTCTCGACGTCGCTTTATGGTAGGAGAATCCCCATCGGGAGGCGGATTACTGAAGTCGAGGAAGAGCAGATGTCGCCAATCCTGGGGGCTAAAAGTCCCGTTCTCAGCAACGAAGAGGAACCAAACCCGGTTTATGCGGAGCCAGTTCAGGATGTATATGTCCATATGTTTTGAATTCATGAAAAGACCGGGGTCGGGGAAGATATATTGGTTGGAGTTGTGGTCTGCGGAAGCCCTGTCGACGATTCTTGCAGGCGAATAATCGACGGTCGATAGAGCATCACGCCATGCGGGAATTGAATACGGTGCACAAGCATGTTCCAGAGGTTCAAACTTGTTGCGACCTGTAAATGCTACTTTCTCTGTTGTCATCATTAGCAAGTATTACAGTGGAAGATGAAAATGCAACGTACGATTAGGCTCTTGTTTCTTTTTCTTCGCCTTGGGTGGGCGATTGGGCCCTTGCGTATTGGAAACGGTGATATCTACAACAGAACTAAGTGTACGCCAAGAGACCGAAGCTCACAATACTTACGAGGAACTGGGTTAGAGGGCGCTACCCACGCCGAAGTGCTTGACGTTGATGCTAGCACTGTGAGGGGATCATCAGCGAAGTGGTCATTGGATAGGATATCTTGCATACCGGATGCAGTCCCATTGTCGCCTCGCGCGAACGGATCAGGACTCAACTGCCGCCTCAACGAATAGGTACAAATGCTGGTATAGCGCCGCGCGTCTGACATCAAGCCACGGAAAATAGTTGGGAATGGGGGCGAATGGTCACCCAGTCTGAAAGGAGGGCATGGCATTACGATATCTACGACGTGCAGAATATTGCGTCGCAATGGTGTGCCATCCCACTCCTGTATAAACCAGACAGGGACCCTGCACGATACAGGTGTTGCGCCACACTGCCGTTCATGGTAAAGGCACCATAATGTGGTTATCTGGACGTGGGGAGGTGGATAATTGGGGTTGTTGAGACGAGGCTGGTAGACACTCCGGTAGCGCAGCATGGCGTCCAAGGAGAGGTAAATGCATTGGAATTCGGTGACGTTGAACATAATCTCATTGAAAGGCATTGCTAAAGCTGCGAGGCGCTCAACGGTGTTGCACATTTGAAACCGGAACGAAGTTAGGACCTCAGTGGTTTTCTGAGAGGGATTGTCGCTAGAGAGTATAGCGTGACTGAATCTGCTAGTGCGGATTGCATACGTTGAAGTTGTTCCACCCTTTTCTGTGACAGATTCACCAGCCCAGAAAACGCGGTGGTAGCTTCTGATTCCAAGTCGCATTCAGTGGGGGTCCACCACAGCGTGTTAAGGGGATCATTGTCATCGTGAGGTTTTTTCAAGATGGCAAAGAGATACGGATAGTCCATCACATGAAACTGAGGCCATTGGGTATGGTCCTCAAGACCATAGCGGAGGTCGGAACGAAGACGCAGATCACCTCGCCAATAGGAGGGACTGGTATGTGGTCTTGATTTGGAGTGGTGATTATATACTTGACGGCCCTGTGCTCCATTTGAGCTGCGACTTGACCATCTAAGGCACCCAGAGGAGCTGTCGGGAATGAATGAGATGGCATTTATACATAAACTTCCGAGGACCTACCATCAGGATTGCGAGATGCAATGATATTATCGCTACTGTATGACATCCTGGTTTCTTGCTTCTTCAAACTATGTTTATGATGTTAAGGACCGTCTTAATCAGAGAATCTAATCGACGCACCAAAAGTTCTGTGTATTGAATAACAAAGATGAAAACATGAGCGCTGTGCCCTCAAAATCATACTAAGAGATAAACAAAGCCAGTCCAGTTCAAGCATCAAAAGGAGGTGGAAGAGTCTGTCGTCTACCCTTGCTGAGCGACACGAGTCTGACTCAGTGATAGGACAGGCGAAACAGACCCCTCATTAACTGCCTGATAACGATTGAAGACTGAACTGTCGACGCCTTCTCTCTTGGTAGATGGCCAGATATCACCTCCTAAGGGCATGAAATCGACTCCAAGGGAAAACAGGTGGGGGTAGGACGAAAGAGGCGACACAAAGTCTGACCTCAGTAAACAGGGCGACGTGAGTCTGACCCAGAAAACAAGGGGAAAATGGGCGACAAGAGTCTGACCCAAAAACAAAAGAAGATTGGGCGACAAGAGTCTGACCCAAGGGGAGAGAAGAGGTCGAGGTTGTCCGCATGTCGGCTCACCAGATCGATTGTTGGCTTGGTGGGGCTGATGAGAGTTGATGCATGTGGATAGACCTCTTGGTCGTATTACGTCTTGCTGGTGGTGTTGGACGGAAAGGAAGGGATTGAGAGGGATATGATGTCGATGAACGGTGTGTGAGGGTGAGTGAAGATGGTAATGCTGCTGAAGAGGCGATTGTAACGACAAAGGATGTGCTGTCGTTGTTGTGTTCCCATGTTTGTATATGTGTCATGTGTCTGCATTTCCCAATTCAGATCTCTAAGTCCAATGTCCGTTTATCTCTTTACCTTTCAACCACCATCATGCTCCCTGTTCAGTTCATCTGTTCCTCCCTCATCCCCTACCCCTTCTCAACGATGCAGACTCGAGTCGGTTGTTTTACAAATTCCTATTTTATCCAGGCTCAGACTCGAGTCGGCCTGGTTTCTTCCCAACGACTTAGACTCTCGTCGGTCGTGTGTTCATTCAGAGAGGTCAGACTCGTGTCACTCTTTCTTCCCTCTTCTTTCCACAGGCACCGTATTTCTACCAACCCAAATGCAAACCGCTACTCGGCTTCTTGTTCCACCAACCCAAATACAACCCTCTATTTACCCTCACCCACTCCGATTTCAAGCTGATATATTCATACCCCTGATCGATCCTGAGGGAATCGGGCGAATGTCTGCACACTACCACCTTAATCCAGATGCAATTTCTGTTGATACACCTGCACCTTGCTTCATCCTGCAGAAGCTGTTGTCAATCCCCAGTTGGTAGGTCCCTTATTTCTCAGTCAATGGAAGACTATCTGACCGACGATTGTTTACGGAGTGCAGTCCAACACATGGCGCCCACGCGCAATCCTGCCCGCAGTCTCAATAAAACGAAAAATCCTACATCCCCTCCCTTCCCCCTCTGCCTAGACTTTTGGTCATGCCTCGAAATACTGTTCAGCCCGCGGCGTCCAGAACGGCTGCTCATCCATACACATTGCGATCTGCTGCTCCGCCCGTACCCACTCAGCCTGTTTCTCAGCCAGAGCCCCCCACAGATCCAGAAGAATCTCAAGGAAGATACACCAGAATCATTTGTCGGTGTGGATGCATGGAATCAGTGACACATGCCACAGCGAGACGCCATGTCAGTGGTGACTATTGGGGTGGTGCGCGAGATAGGCTCCTCTCAGAGATTGAGGAATTGCGGGCAATGTCTTATAGCCACTTGTCATCATCCAATGCGCAGGCTGCGTCTGGATCATCTCATCTCGATATCGGTGAACCAAGTACAACGCATCCCGAGCCATTTCATATCTCCGGTCATGACATGGAACAGCACCCGCCTCAAGATCGACGAGATGACATAGGCACTTACGATGCCCCAGCAGCAGTCCGTATATACGATGCCCTCAGATTGCGATGGACACGCCCTCAGCATTCCCAAGTGATGAATGTTGAAACGCAAGTCGAGGAGGACGAAGACGAGGGTCGTGTATTACAAGCTGCACTCGACTTAAGCAGTGCAAATGAAGATTCATATGGGGCCCCAGTTCTACGGACTTACGTGGAAGAGGGAGAGGGACACGAAAGCGAAGAGGATGACGATGTAGAGGATGAAGACGAAGACGACGATGAGAACACGACGCAGGAGATGGTGGGGGACCCGGAGATGGAGTTCGTGCAGGACCATCCTGTTAGCAAAACAGAAGTCGCTCAAATGCACATGTCCGATCATGGCAATTCTGAGGAGATATTATTTCGTCAACAGTTCGAACTGGAAGCCCACGAAGCCATGAAACTTGGTGAGTAAAATCTGTTTGTGACTTGATAATTTTGATTACTGAATTAAACGCATCAGACGAGTATGACCTTGCGTTAATACAGATTTTCGCGCTGAGAGTGGAAAGCCATGTACCAAGACAGCAATACAATCGTTGGTTCAAAGCCTTTCCGAACAGTCCTCAGGTTTCATTAAAACGGGCCAAGAAGCACGCATATTCGTTATCCGGCCTGCTCCCTGTTCGATATAGTTGCTGCGTTGACAGCTGCGTATGCTTTACAGGGCCATATAAGGATTTGACACGATGCCCACTGTGTAATCTTCCCCGTTACAAACCTAATAGTGAAACACCACGGAAGTTTTTCGACTATATACCGCTCATCCCCCGAATCAAAGCAATGGTAGCAAATCCTACGCTTGCAGAGGAAATGCGGCATCGATCTAGGCAAACACAAACGCACGACCCGAATCGCATGGACGATGTATACGATGGCATCCTCTACAGAACCCTCATCTCAATCCCAATCCCTGATTCAAACCCCCCTACCAATTTCTTCGCCGATGATCGCGACATCGCTTTCGGTCTTTCAACAGATGGCTTTGCACCATTTGATCGTGCCGACAAGACCGCCTGGCCAATCATCCTCTTCAATTACAATCTGTCGCCTGAAAAGCGGTTCCAAAAGCAATACTGTATCAATGTTGGTACCATTCCCGGTCCAAACAAACCCAAGGACTTCGACACCTTTTTTTGGCCACTGTTTGAGGAGTTCGTCAAGCTTGAGAGGGGCATAGAGGCCTTTGATGGAGTTGAAAAGGTTCTATTCCTGCTACGTGCCTTCCTCATACTGGTGTTCGGCGACATTCCTGCCATGTCCATGGTCATGCGCATGAAGGGACACAATGGACTATGGCCTTGTCGAGTGTGCAACATCCCAGGCATCTCTGCACTGGGTGAACACACTCACTATGTTCCCCTCTCCCGCCACAATCTTCAAGTCAACCTCGGATTAGCATCCTATGACCCCGCCAATCTCCCCCTTCGAACCCCCGAGGAATTCAAGCGACAAGCAACAGAAGTCCAGATGGCCCCCACGGCCACAGCGGAAGAACGACTCTCAAAGCTCTACGGAATCAAAGGCATCCCCCTTATCTCGCAGCTCCAATCAATCACCTTCCCCTTTTCCTTCCCATATGATTTCATGCACCTCATGTGGGAGAACACGATCAAGAATCTCATTCATCTTTGGACCGGCAAATTTAAGGAAAACAAGGTCTCGCACACCGGGCTCCCTTATCACATCCCACCAGAAACATGGGCGGAAATCGGCAAGGAGACAGCTAAATGTGGGAAGACCATCCCCGCATGTTTTGGTGCTGCAGTGCCCAATATCGCAAAGAAAAGCGTCAAGCTTACGGCCGAAATGTACTCCAACTTCACGTTGTTTATAGCTCCCGTCGTTCTGAAGGGTCGCCTGCATCCGGTATATTACAAGCATTTTTACAACCTCGTCAAGCTCATCAGGATGTGTCTTTCGGTGGCGATGACGTCTGAAATGGTTGACGATATCGAGAAAGGATTCCGGGCATGGGTCACAGACTATGAAAGGTGCGTAGGGGTACAACTTTTAATCACGAGTCTCATTTTAAAACATTATAGACTATATTATGGCTTTAAAGAGGACCGACTCCCTTGCTGTCCTCTTACAGTTCATTCTCTACTTCATATCGCAGATGGTATCCGTTCATGTGGCCCCGTTTGGGCATATTGGGCATTTGCGATGGAGAGACACTGCAACACCCTACTCCAGGCTATCAGCAGCCGTCGCCATCCTTTCGCATCCATCACCAATTTCGTTTTAGATATGTCGCAACTGGACCACATCAGGCTTGAATATCAGGCTACCGAAGACCTAAATTTGGATCCCCCAACATGCCAGAACGGTATTGTTGTGGAAGGGTGTAAGGACCTATTTTTAGCGCTCAAAGGCTCTTGTACTGATAGACCAGCAGATGAAGATTATATCCTTACGCCACCCAATGGCCCAAACACACTTGATACGGTTGTGGATTCCAGGCCGAGTCTTCGTGGCAAAATTCAAGAGCATCTGGCAACTCGTTTGGGCCTGGCCAGGACCGTCGTCAACCAGGCGTACCCTTTGACAAGCAATGTGCAGCAGTTTGGCCGAGTCGTGAAAGGACAGGACGTGATACGAGCTAGTTCAATCTGCAAGATGAGCAAGGACTCGCGCGATAATACATTTGTTAAAGTCAGTCATCAACATTTTCTATGTGAAGTCAGCAATATTAATATCATGCTTTGAAGTACGTATGTCTCGTCGACAAAAACAAAAACTCTCCAAACTTGCCAGAGGAGATGGTCAATGAGACTTTCTTTGGGCAGCTTCTGAAGGTCATCGCACTTGACCTCCCAGCCCATCCTAATCTCGGGGTAGAGCAACCGTGCATCTTAGCACTGGCATTCATCCGAAAAACAGTCGTTACATTGAAGGATGACTATTACTGGTACAGCGCCCTTGGATCCTACGAAGTCGTGGATCTGAATACGATTCAATGCGTCGTAGGGAGAGTCGAGAAGGATGGGAAATGGGCGTATATAGACAGGTCGACTGTTGTTCACCTGTCGCTACTTCATTAAAATTGGCCAATTTGTATCAACTGCGTGCACCTCTTTTCAACAAGTTTCACTATTGATATACTGCCCGACGCCATCTATTTATCATACAAATCTTTGATCTAGTGATCTGGCTAAGGTATACGACTCTCTCATATCAAAGCATCATCATTGACGCTAAAAATATATCGTCCACCAGCTCTGAGGCATGGTGAATCTCACTTTCAATTATAACACAAATTCATCCACATGCCACCAGCTCGTTCACATCGATATCACTCTCCATAACCACATATACTTCAACCTACCTCTTGCCTGTGCTCATTCATTCGGAACTCAAGCATTCCCTTCGCCCTCCCCCGCTGCATACCACCACCTATTGGATCGTCTGCGTCTCTCAGCAGTACCCACACCAGCTCCCTCGCCGTCCGTATTACACAGAGGCAACAATGCAGTGAGGAGAGAGGCCACACCGACGCCGCCTCCGCAGCTGTGAAGATCTCGACTACACCTATGAGTATGACGACCAATGGGTCAGGAGTGGGTGTTGGTTGTGTCGATGTGGGTAGTTCCGATGATTCCGATGATTCCGATGAGGAGAGTGAAGGAGGAGAAGGAAGAGGAGGCAAGGGCAGACGAGTGAGGATCGTTGGTGGCGAGACCGGGATGGGGAGTGTAAGTGGGGTTGGCCAATCTTGGTTGATGAGAGTGTGGAAGAGAGGAGCGTGTTGATTTCGGGTATGGGGAGCGTGTCGTTGAAGATGCAGATGAGCACGACGAGTGTTGGGGTGGGGAGTGAGAGTGGGAGTGGGAGTATTAGTGAGGATGGAGATATTTATGTTGATAGTGGGACAAGGGGGAGTGGTGGTACCAGCACTGTGATGAGGAGCAGGACGGCTGGAAGGAGCGTTTCAGTGATAGGTGTGAGAACAGAGGAGATGGGGAGTATCGGTGAGGAGGGATCCGCAGACGAAGAGGACAAGGAGGTTACGACACCCTCTGATCTTACAGCTTCGTATATCGCGGAGCGAGAAAGCATCCCTTTCTAGGAGCCACCACAATTGCACCATCCACATGCGACAAATCTGCATAACCCGAGAAACGCGTTGTTTGTGAGGCCGATGACGGTGATGAGTATCATGACGAGCAGGGTTGGGGGGTTGCCATTGCCTAATGCGTATTCCCCAGTAATCATCGTTGGGATGGGAAACACCAAGGGCGTGGGCACGATGCAGACAACGATATTTTGGACATAACCCGCCCTTGGTCCTTAACAATCCATTTTCAGGAGGATTCTTAACTGTGCATAGCCGTTCGCATAGGCAGTATATGGTGTGACAACAACAACAACAACGGGTCGACTGAATTTACGGCTCAATTTTGGGGATATGAAAGGGGTAGATGAGATGCAGAGGCGGATGCAGATGCGGGATGTTGTGGAGACACCTGGGCAGCTTTCGACGCTGAGTTTGGCGTTTGAGACGCCTTTGCATTTGAAGAATCGGGGGTTGGAGAGTGATGGTCGCGGGAGAGAGAAGCGCAAGAAGAGTAAAGGCAAGAGAAGGCAGAAAGAGAGTGGTGGATATAATGTTGTTGATGATACGGAGGATGAAGATGAACGTTGTACAGGTTAGGGCGTTGACAAGTCTTAATCAATATCATGAGTTTCATCTTGGACTATCACTACCAATGCCTCCTTCGCTCTTTTCTTTTTCTCTTTCTTTCGTTTTTATTTTCTGTTTTCTGAACATGTTTTCAGTATCAGATTCAAAGACATACATCGACACTACTTGCCATCAACAGCAACAGCATCGTTATTAACAACTGCTGCAGCAACGACTCATTCACCACCAACTCCCTCCTTCAGATTCATCCATTCTGTCATCCTCAATACCTTCTCAGAATCAGTCCTTATCCTTATCATCACCAGCATACTCTCGCACGCCCGCTCGCACCGGTGTCATGCACCACACCCCCAGCAATATAACACTCATCAGGCTACCAAGAATCTGACTATGTCTGCGTCGACTCTGACTAATTACACTACGAAGACACACTCGAATTCGACGTCTACGATCGCTGCGTTATCACATTCTCTTTCTACATTACATACGACGTCGACTTCTAATGCTACGGTGACGCCGGGAGCGGAGTATACGTCTGGGGTTGGGGTGGGGAGGAAGAGGGAGTTTTTACAATACCTTCTCCGAGCTCGAGTTCGGAGGCGAGTGTGGGGAGGAGCTAGTGGGCGAGAGTGAGGAGGAGGGCAGAGGAGCATCGTAATGATGATGATGATGAGAGTGGTGAGGATGGGGTGCCGAGGATGGTCACAGTGCATGAGGAGAGGGTGGGAAATGAAGATGACCATGATCATGATGCGGTGGGGAGTGGGGGGAGGACGCCGACGTATTATTGGGATCGGGGGAGGGGGAGGAATGTGAATGCGTTGTTTAATCAGCAACAGCAGACACAGAGTTCGTACGGCCTCAGATCATTCATTCGTCGATCTGGATTCATTAGCATCCCTCGCACGCCATTCCCATACGACACACCGACTCTTTAAGCCTGAGCTCGCTTCTTGACTACTTTTTGACAACACATGCCATCATCGGTTTCGTTCTGCGCGCGCGTGTCTTATTTATCTCCACCGTTGATTGCAACTTGGGCGCTAACTACCACATTATTCCCCTAAACATGTACAAGTATGTGTATGTCTACTTGAACACTCTAATTTTCTACAGAAAAAGATAAAATACAAAGATAAAACAAGAAAATCCAAGGGCGAGAATTTATTAGGTGAGCGAGAAAATCCTTAGGAGCCATGCTCACTGCGAGAATTTTTTCTTTTCAACTTCTCTTCACTTCCAACCATCATCATCAACTGCAGTTCAAAACTAGTTTTGTGACACAAGGTATGTGGCATCAATCACCATACATTCTCTTACTAACAGATCCCCCCCTACAGATATCTACAACTCTGCTTACATTTGTCAATACAATCATCAATAAAATTTCACTCAAAAGGTATGTGTGGCTCTCATGTCTATATCCCATTTCAACTTAGGGCTGACTGGAGTTCAGTGCTGCATATATGGATTCCACAAAGTCACTGTTTTACGGAGGGTTTTTAGGGCTTATTGCCCTTTTTTTTGTGTGCGCTCTCGTGTGGTTTGGTGAGTCATCGACGTCGTTCATTGCATCTAGTGCATCGCTAACAATAACTTCTGCGACGTTTCGTTACATGAAGTTTTATATCAACGAGACCAGCGCGATCAGCAAGACTGGCACGATCAGCGCGCTTGATTCGTATTCGGCCCTAAAATAGCTCCAGCTTGCGCGACACGTCGCGCTGTGCTTGTCTTTTCTTTTTTTTTTTCATGTAAATATATCTATCTTCCAATATAATCCAATCTGTGAATAATCCTCCCTTGCTGGCGCATTTTTCCTTTGATTCACGCACTTCCCTTTTCGGTGTTTCACAGGTGGGTAATTTAAGTTGTCTTCAGGTGGGTTTTTCAGACGGTTTTTTCCTTACTTGGGGACATTTACTTTATTTCAAACGTTTTGGGATTGTGTCTAGGGAATAAAACTACCATAAACTTAGGTATTATACGCCCAATATGCCCTCCGGGAGGAAAAACCTCCTTTTATGGGCCCACGGTGACAATCACAGGTCAACGGAAGTCGCATCTTACCTCTCCCCCACCTTCGCATCATGATGAAAAAAGAACATACCCAAGCCCTGTTCAGCCCTAGTACATCTTCAGAGGGTGTGTGCTTAGGTTAGGCTTAAGCCTGTTATCCATTCAGCTACTACCCAATCAGGAATATGAATAAATTCATCCTATCCGAATCCCAGCTCGACATCCACGTCGCATTCGGTTCTTGAGCCTCGGAGTCATTCGTGCATTCATACACTCGATCAATCAGCTGCTCGGCGAATTAGAATGTATGAGCATCGAATGAACTGAGAATGATGGCCAACCTGTACTGTATATAGTTTGTGCACCTGTTGAATTGACTCTTGAGAGAGAACTTCGCAGTGGATATTGAATGTGGTCTTGTTTCTGGGGTCCTCGTCGTTTATGCTCACCATCGTCGAGGGTATGTGTTTTGGCGCCCATGCATATGCTGGGTATATCAATTGAGACCCGATAATTTGTTGGATTCGTCCGGCATCCTATGCCGAGGAAACCAATGTTCTTGAAAACGCGATCCAGGTGGTCACAGCACCTCTAGACTTGAACATCTTGATGTCGAGTCCAGTGGGAAGCCTTCTTTGATCACTGATTCAGGGAGAGCAGAGGAGGGAGACCACTGTGTGAACTTGACGTCCTTCAACCTGAGCTCCTTTAATTGGGTGCAGGAGATGAGAATGTTGTATATCGGGAATGCAATACAATTAAAACTTAGGTAATACGAGGCGAGATTCAGGAGATATGTACACATCGAGCAATGCTCTGTATCCAATCTTGGTACTCAAAAATGGGTCATACATACTTGCTAAGGGACGTGGGGAGCCCAGTGCCAATCCGGTGAGAGTCTTCTACAGCATAGCTTACTGTCAAATCATTGAGGTTGGATAGTTTGAGAAAAGCATCCCAGTTGCCTGTCTGAAACGTCTCTTCTTCAGCTCGTTTTGAACTGAAGGTATCATGGAGTTGCAGTATGTCGCTACCCAGCTTGGGGCGCATAGCGATGCAAGAGGCGAATTGCCCCTAGACATAACGATAAGTCTCGTATCTGTCCATATTGGTATTTGATTCCAGCTCGACTTCAAGCACGCTAAACGGAAGCGCTGGCAGACCAGCGATAAGGGCCAGAGGGTTTCCGAATCTGCCTCGACCTTTGGATCGAATTCGTTGGAGATGATTCTGTCAAATATTTCCCCTCGAAGTCGTGGCTCCCATGAGCTCGAGGGATGTGTGTCGATGTCCTTCGTCATGAAGATTGGCACAAGGTGTACCCCGAAGGGGCGAAAGAGAAGGCTAGTGTGCATTTGGGGGAACTGTCTGGGTTTTATCGTTGCCGTAGGAGCCTTCGAGTTGTAGGGTTCATTGTCTTTATCAACGTAATAGTCACACATGTGAATGATCCTGGACGCAGGACAGGATCAGCTTTTTGTACACGTGAGCCTGCCACTGGGATGCACCCCCAAGACCAAGTCCAGTCGGCTCTCTAACCTACCATCAGTCAAACCTGGGCCCTGGCTATGGTAGAAAAAAAAAAAAGCGAGAATTGTAAATAAATAAATAAAATACAGCCTTGTCAGATCAAGGACAACCTTTTAAATATCGTGCAATGTGTTAGTACAGGAAATTGGATAACATTATTACCTATACTTTAAGCATTACCTGCGAATTCGTTTGCATGTATTTGCGTGTTTCCCTATCCATGCACTTGCTTTTGTCATTCTGCATTTTGAAATGATTCTATTGCAAATCCGGTTTATTTTCTACCGTTTGCTTGGTCCGTCGATTTCCACATACCATTCACTGGTAGCCGTAGCGAAGCGAGGCACTTACCTTGTTAATATTTAAAAGGTTGTCCTTGATCTGACAAGGCTGTATTTTATTTTTTTTTATTTACAATTCTCGCTTTTTTTTTTTTCTACCATAGCCAGGGCCCAGGTTTGACTGATGGTAGGTTAGAGAGCTGACTGGACTTGGTCTTGGGGGTGCATCCGTCCTCGTCCGTCGGCTCTCGCCCCGGCGAAGGGGTTGACTCTTTGGTCACCCCTTCTGCCTCTCCCACATTCATACCTACCTCCCTCAACTGGCAAGCGGAGTGGAAAAAAAAATGTAAACCCCGGCGCTGATCAATGAAAAATGTTTATTGTTAGCGGCAAATGGTCCAGGTCCGAGTCTGTGAAATGACCCAGCCCCAATTACCTGAAATTTTTTGAGGCCAAGCACAAACACCTTCAAGTTCGTGCCCCTTGAAATCTGCATCGTAATCAAGCGCTTTAATGCCTTGATAGTGCGTCATGACTTTATTACTTGAGTATTGAGAGTATCGACGCTTCGAGTTACGGCAGCTTACCAAATGAGGTGGGACAATATTATTAATCAACCCTTCCCTGCATGTACTAGTAGTTCGCTTGCACTTCAGGGGTAAATTTTGTGGTTTCAATACACCCTCACACGTTACTGCCGCTGTACAACGGCGTGCTTTGAGCATCTCTGTTCAGCAACATTCAAGTCTTCGCTCTCCCAGGCAAATCTACTGGTACAAATATGGAGGAGTTTCTGGCGCAATGCTGCACCAACCGAAGGATACCATGGCCTCATAACGAATGGAGCAGGGTACGTGGCACCTCAAAAATCTTATTGCAAACAATATCCTAAAATTGTCTACCCGGTCTATGAAGGCTCCTCTATCATTTCCATCTTCATTTGCCCATCTTCTCAACCACAACCACCCTCCATCTCCTGTCGAGGTTTCTCGCGTCAAAAGGTTTAGAGAATCAATTCAACTTGACCTCCTCCAGCAAAATAAAGAGCAGATAAAGCGACTACAAGAGGAGCTAGACAGACTCAAGTCGGTCCAAACTGGCCTCGAAAAACAGGTATTTGCGTGCGACGTCATACTGTCACCGTTTAGGCGTCTGCCATTGGATGTCATCCATGAAATTATCGAGCAAAGCCCCACTGTGCATCCCTCCGACGCCAGCTCCAGTCCCAAGACGCATCTCCCTTCGATCCTAGCACAAACTTCAAGGGTGTGGCGACAGGCAGTTTTCAGTACTTCGCGACTCTGGCAAGACCTTCACTTCACGTTTGAGGATTGGGGCACAGGAGCAGACTACATTATGCACCGGTTGGAGCTGTTCAGCCAACTCTCTCGTTCACTTCCCCTTTCTTTACGGCTTGACAAGCGCGTCTTTACAGATGAAACATATGATTGGAATCAGGTCTCCTTCCTTCAGTGGCTATTGTCCATCTGGAAAAACCGAGAGCGAATGACGAGAGTCTGTCTCACAGGCGTCGACCCAGCCATTGTAGCTCAGCAATGGCAAGTTGGCGTTGACGCCCTTCCAAATCACCCAACCCCATCTGTGAAGTCCGTTTTGTTTTTGGAAGAAGATAGAGTTTATGGTGAAGGTCTCGAAAGTAAAACCGTAACGAAGCTCCTTGACCTTCTTCCACGACTAGAGCACATTTGGCTTGGATGTCGTATCTCCGAATTGGGGACGATCTCGCGTCTGCCTGCAGCATCTCTTCAATCCTGGTCTCGCCTTAAGACGCTGTACATGGGCACCAGCTTTTCAGCTCTAAACTGGCGCGCTCTACTTCAGACCTGCCCTAACCTGGAAGCGGCTTTCGTTCATATCCATCATGAACCCGCTCAGTACGACTTGGCACCACCTTCTGCGATTGTACATAATCGCTTAAAAGAGCTCCTGATACGCTTTACTGTATATAATCACAGCATTCTTGCGCCCTTCTGTGGCCTTTCCCTGCCCAATGTTCACACATTGGAACTGACTTTTATTCATTCCAAGCTATACTTAACCCTCCCACATCACCTCGAAAGACAATTATCTTCGACATTCCCCTCTTTGAAATCCCTCAGCATACATCGAACCTCGGACATCGAAAACTCAATAGAGTGTATATTCCCTTTATTCCTCACCTTCGGTTCAACCATAACCACCCTCCGAATCTCACTTTCGTTCCGAAATGTCTGCCAAACACTCCCCTTCCTCTGCGGTTGGACTTCAGGAAGCCGAACTCGACCCCTCCCCCTTCTCGAACACTTGACCCTTGACTTCTCCCCCCAACCTATGCACTGGAACGACAATTTACCAAACCAGCTCACACCCCTTTTCATGAATGTTCGAAAGTCGCTCGGAACGCCGACAGAGCCCATTTGGTCGGAGTGGCACAGTTCTTCGCAGGACCCATCCCCTCCTCCCAATCTCCAGTCAATGACCATCTGCCTGAACACGCCCCCGCGTCCAAATCTGACGAAAACGACGCGTAAAATAATCCGTTTCTTTAACGGATTGCAGAAGAAGTACAACACAGAACGCGCAGGAATACAGGTCAAGGTGGAGGAGTCATGCGACGAAACTTTCGAGCCATATGAGAGGCGCTTTATGGACAGGTTTGAGGTCTAATTCTTTTATTTATCTTCATTTGGGTATGTTCCTATTTATTCTATTCATACGTCTCACGTCCATTCCTTTATCGTACGCATTATTGCAAGTTTATTTCATTTCGACCCCATCCTATACCCAGTATTAGAGTAGAATACCCTACATTCCAACTACCTACTATCCCTTACTAATTTCTTGTCAAATAATTAAATATTTTAGTCTATACACACATCCGAGTCCATGCAGGCGGGTTCATAAATAGGACGTATTCATGACCTTCATGTCAGCCCACCCAGCCCAAACTTCAACGTTGACCATCTTCACAAAATCGGGTCAGCCACAAAACTTGCAACCATTTAACCCAACGACCACGGCGAAATGTAAAGGGGTTCGAGAGAACTCTTGCATAAATTAGTTTGTTCCTTAACTTGGCCATTGACAGCATTGACTTCGTTCGTATCCTTTCCCCGATCGAGGCCACACGTCCTTCGTCAACTATTCATCAAGCCCACTCGGCACTTCCTCTCTTTAATTATTTGTTCTTTCTCTTTATCAAGCCATTCGTTCTTTCAACCCATCCATTCTATGGTACGCATGTTACGCTCAAACCTTGATCGAGTATTTTTTTTAGTTCTCAACACCAACAGATCGAAGGATGCCAATCACTATTTTCGTCTCTATAGCCCTTCTTGCGCTGCTCGGCGGCTATCCAATATCAGCGAGCCCCGTTTCGCCACACGAAGCGGCTTACACTTTGACTCCAACCACGACTCCCTCTCCCACCCATGCTCTCACGCACCCTTTCAGCGGTCTTTCATATTCGACCCAAGCTGCAAGTCCAAATGCCTATACCAGCCCAATATCGAATCCTATCCCGCTGAGCTCGCAAGCGTCCCACCAAACAGACAATCGAGGCCTGCCAAATTCATCACATAATTCAGCGATCGAGCCTACCAAAACCAAGCCAGGGATTCCTGCTGATTTGTCCACCAAGTCAGAAATCGCCGAGTCGTACTCTCCCAACGAGCAGCGACCACTGACGACGCTATCGCAAGTCTGGCTCGAGGCTCGCCAGACCACACCCACAAGTAGGCAGGCACCTATTACGCTGTATGGCCTCTACGACGCCATCGTAAACACTCGATTGGCCGCGCAGAATGCAGTAGGTCCAGGGGCAGGAGGATCGGATTCCAAGAGAACTGGACTGGCTCCACTCGCAGAGGTTTTCCAGGCTATGACGAGACAAGGCATGTTGTATTCCAGGGCTGACTAACGGGCTTCGTCGACTCACGATCATATCATTTCAGATCCTCGATTAACAGGTCTACCGGCCAGCCAGAGCATAACTCCCATGCCACCTTTGGGTTCTCTTGAAACCCAATCACCTCCTACCCCTTCTGATTTTTTTCCGATGCTAGCACCACTCCCCTCTCCAACATTCAGTGTCGCTCCGCCTGAATTTTCTACCCCTTCCACTTCCCCCCTTGCATCACCGTCCGTGTCAATAGCCAAAATATACACCCTAAACCCTGGCATCGGCCTCGTATCAATCAATCCTTCCGCTGCGTCCTCTCTCCTATCACCAGCTTCACATAGCGCTACAACACCCCCCTTATCTTCCTCGACACATGAACCTAGTCCCACCGAGATAAACGAATCCAACTCCGGCCCATCCATCCCCGTCTCCAAGCTCGTCATCCTCGGCTGCGTCGTCGGTGGCATCCTATTCTTCACCATCTGCATCTTAGTTCTCTTCGGAGGTGCAGGCCTGTGCGGATTCTGTCGACACGCACGCAAACGGAGGAATTCCAAGAAGGGAGGAAAAGGTATCGCCGGCGGGCTCATCTACATACCTGGTGATAAATCGAAGAGAGCGTCAAACTCTCTGGCTCACGCAATGGCGAACGGGCTCGCCGTAGGCGGTGGATTTGCTAGCCCCCACAGCAAGCTAGGCAACAACCAATACACCCGCCCGGGATCAAACAACAGCAAATTCGGGGGTTTCGTGTCCTCGCTCTTCGCCTTCAGATCTCGACACAACTCCCGGGAGTCATCGCCTCTTCACAAGAGCCCTCCAATGTCGTCTTACATTCTGGGAGACAAAAGTCGTCCCACATGTAGAGCTTCGCGTGATAGTCGAGGAAACGCTGCTGAACTTGAGGGATGGACAAATCTCACGCCTGCTTTGCTTTTGGGCCCAGTACCTGTCATTCAGGCACACGCCCAAGCACATCTTGAGCGAAGGGACCGTGCCAGAGAGTTCGTCCGTGGTTCAGGGGGTTTCGATCACGAGTTTAGGGTGTCGGAAGAGCATAGAGAGAATGACGTCGTTCAGTCAAGTCAACAGTGGAACGAGCCAAACAGCAAGGAGAAGACAGAGACACCTCAGGAGATCGCACTTCAGCTACTTTCAACCATGAAGCATAACGCGAAAGGTGAAAGAAAGGAGAAGGCTAAACGCGACGGTTCGTTTCTCAACAGTTGCTTTGGCTTGAGCTCGTACTCACAAGAAGACAATTTCCCAGATGCAGGTAGCCAAGACGATGCCGCGAAGAGCAAATTCTCGGTCTGTTCTTCGCAATACTCAGAGAGCTCGCTCAGCGTGATTGATTTGTACAGCAGCGGGGACGAAGACAGCGACGAAGAGCCTGGATGGATCTCCGGAGTGGATAAATCAGAGACCTCTGGGAACCAGGGTTCCTTTAGTGGAGGTCCACCTCAACTCGCTCGTTGTGCTTCTGCAAGGGTCTTGTCACTCCCACCACTGGCTGTCGATGTTCAATGGGACCTCCCCAACCTAGATCAAGATTCGTTAGCCATTACTTTGCGTGGCGGGGATAAGTCAGGTTATCCGGATAACAAGGACCAGCCAGCCAGCTCATCACCATCCCGTCCACCCCGCCCTCCTCGTCCTCCAACAGCAGACAGCCCTACACTCTCCGAGTCAGTTTATCTCGCATGCTCTGAGGTAGCATATGTTCTCAAGTGCGCCGGAGGAGGCGTTCTTAACGAGGGTGAGGCGGCAGGTCAAGATGAAAGCCTCTTGCACGACACGAAGCGAGCAGATTTGAAGGCCGACGCGTCTCGCAGCTCGGCTTATTCTTCCTCCAACCCAACACCAAATAACTCTATGGCAAATAGTTCCTTCATCAATCCAATAGTGCCGATATCTATCCCACTAAGCACACTCTCCACGAGGCAGGACGCTATCTCAAGTCGGGATGGAAGAGATGCGGATGCTTTGAACACCTCCGCTTCAAGCGCCAACACGTCAGTGGGGTCTCAATCAACCAACAACATCTCATCATCCACAGGCACTTCTAGCAACAACAACCGCACCACAAAGCGCCCATCTAGGTTGCTAACAGGGCTAGCTTCCCTCACAAACCTTGCATCCACTATCCCAGGAGCATCCAGTTCGACTTCTCTTCCCAAACAAGAAAAGTCGAGATCGAGCCTTCTACCCAACGAATCGGGCGAATACGACAGATCGGCGGAGCGTCTTGCTCTAGCGCGTGTTCCAGGCGCCACCAGCGCCTCAGACAGATTCGGGGATGCAGGTGTCAGCACAACGTCGTACGCATCGTACGCTCAGGGCCACGGTTACGGGCATGACCAACCACAAGATGCACAGTCCCCAGCTCGGAATGGGTATAATCAGACTCCAACCAGGCGTCCATACCAGCCCCCACAGACACCACCTCATTCCAGATCAGATGGCACAATCAGCACAGAGCACGCCAGGAGGAGCATACAAGGCTACGACAGTCCCTTAAACCATAGCAACGGATACGTTCAGCCTCATCCGTACACGTACGGTCCCGCAGCTGGATACGCATACAAACCATCGCGATTGTCGAGAATCGAGGGTTCTCCAGCCAGTGTTACCACCAGTGCAGCGACAGGTTCGGCCACAGCTGTAGGGAGCAGCGCAACAACCGAAAGCTCTCGCGCGAGCCCCACACCCAGCCCAGGTCTTCTGAGATCTTTGTCTAACACATCCGCATCCTCCACTTCCACTTTCGATAGCAGACATGCGCGCACTCGTAGCGAGCCATCTCAGGGGCCAGACGATAACACAAAGGCGCCCAGGGTTTCTTTCAAGCTTGCAACTCTTCCGATGCAGAATCTGGCTAAAGCTTCTGGCGCTACAGATAGTTTTAGTGGGTCTCAGAGTGTATCTCAGGCATCAGAGCTGGCAAAGCGAGGAGAGTCTTCACCTCGTTCACTCGGGAAACCGCAAAAGAAGAAGAGGTCACCGTCGTACTATCATACCGATAACGAGGTCGACGCCGGAGCAGAAAGCGATATCCAAGAAGCGGTCGTGCGGAGAATAATGAAGCATCGTCGAAGCAGGTCTAATTCTGGCTGGGCGTATGCTGGTCGAGGGAGGAGGTGATGGTGAGAGGATGAAAGGTAAAAAATGGAGAAAATGTAATATCCAGTCTTTCCATATTTAGAAAATTCGTTTTTAGTTTCACCCACCCCGTTTTTTACTCTTCGTTTGTATTCGTTTCAAGTTATACACGGCGTTTTGCATCCTTTAATGGAGTTTTATATTGAATTAGGATTGGTGTCTATGCGTATAATAATAATGTACATTGCGATTGTTGCTTTTGAATATTATGCGATGCGGATATGTGAAGGGGTATTCGTGCAAAGAATAGTGATACAAGAAATTGTGGGAGCTATGGGTCTCCGTTCAAGATGAAATAAAGTAACGAATAATGTCAGGTTTTCCGAAAGGGAGGTTGTGAAAGGGTAATTGGGTTAAAAAAAGGATAAAGCAATGCAATGTAGTTGAATAAAAGGGCGGTGGGATGAAAGGGCGATGTGGGGAAGAGGCGTGGGAATTAGATTTCACTGCACTCAAGCCAATGGCTCATCGTCAGAATCAATGAGCTGGTCCTCGCAGTCTTCGTACTAGATAACCACAAATCATATAAGCATTTGTTGAGGCATCTTGAGAATATCAGGGACTAACCTCAGCTTTCCACTCCTTCATAACTCCCCTGGTTTCCTCCAAAATGGTATCACCAAGATCGCTCTCTTCAGAGCCATAACCCGTCTGCTCAGAGAGTAAACAACAGCTCTTTGCAAGAGCGGACTCCATATTGGATATCCTGGTCGCAAGTCCTGGATTATTGCGCCCACATTCTGCCTTATATCTTCTAGCTGCGTCGGCCATCACTGTGTCAAACGATCTCAGAGCTTTCTCTGCAGATCGTGACGCCTCCTCGGACCGAGCATCCGCTGATGAATCTTTTGTCTCTTCAGCAAGAGTCATGGTCAGGGGATCCGCCTCTGAGGGGGTAGCGACCATCGATCATGGTACAAGTTGACTTGAGAGATGAGTTCCTCCATCATATGATAAAGTATGGTGAAGGAGGCACGTCCAAAGCCAGTGAGGCGTTTGCGTGTGCCAGGGACTTTGGCAGCGAGAGCAGACTGTAATCAAGGTTAACTTAATGGGTGATATAAATAGAAACGCTGAGATAATTGCGCACCTCAATGGCATACCCCACATATCCTAGCTCCTTTAACCAGCCAAGGTACAATTCCGTCTCAAGCATCTTCCCTTTAGCAGGATTCCACCTTCCCTTCACTGCCGCCATTGCCGACGCGACCAGCTTCTCCACGAGCACCTGAGGCGTGTGTTCATCTGCAGATGACATTAGGTGATGAAAAGGGCGAAAAGAGAAAACCATACCTCTTGGAAGCTCCTTTATTCTCTGCAATACAAGGGGGGAGGTCGGCTCCTTGGCACACTTCCTAAGAATCTCCTCCAAGTTGACGTCCTTGGGCTCGCGTTTGGGGGTATCTCTGCGTTCTAAAACCCAAATATTTGAGTATTTCTGATATTTGAATTATAGTTACAATACACATACGTCGCTTTCTTGGAGAAGATCTAAATGAGGACTGACTCGACGATGGAGACGGTAGGTCATCGTCGTCAAAATCGCGGAAACGCTTCCTAGGCGGTGTGTAATACTGCTCTGTGTCACTCGAACATGGCAATTTCGAGGGAGAGGCAGAGTAGTGGCGAGTAGATGGCATGAGTGTCGCTGGAGAGATGGTAGAGTGACAACGCCAAAATATAATATCAATCAAACAATGGGTTATAACACAGATTAGGGTAGGCTCAAGCGCGTCACGCGCATCACGTGTGGTGATCGTTTAATGCTTATGTCATTTATTTGCAAATAACGCGTCGCGTTAACGCGTTAGCCCCTAAGTATCGGTCTACAATATCCGTTCTGTGTAATTCTGTGATAGCACCCATAAGTTAAAAATCAAGGGTCATTAAATAAATGATGTAAAGACATAACTTACCTAGCTGTACAAAATACGTCCTCTACTAATCAAACGATCAAAGCTTTGCACGAGGCTGAACAGCCCTCAATTTCTTCGCCTCATCACGCAAAACTCGTCGCAGTAGCTTGCCACTCGGCGATGTCGGGATGACAGGTACAAACTCTACCCCACCTGCGAGGTGTTTATAATGAATCTTGTTATCGGCCACATGCTTTATGATTATTGAAGTCAATGGTCAGTCCAATCAAAAAGCTGCGAATAACACTTCATACGCACCTTTGTGATGGATTTCTTCACTGACGCAGCTGCATCAGGGTTTTTCTTTACCTTGTTGGCAGTATTTTGTGTTAAAACCACAAATGCAAGAGGAACTTCACCACCTTGAACTGGATGAGACGAGCGATGCAGTCACACTGGAGGAGAACGCACTGTATTCATCTGGAACTCCGACCACACATGCGTTCGACACGTCCGGATGGTCTAGTAGACATCCCTCGAGCTCAGCCGGAGCTACTTGGAATCCTTTAACCTTCATAATTTCCTGATAAATTTATTAGACCAATTGACTCAAATACGTTGTACCCTGTGCTACAAACCTTAAGGCGGTCTAGGACAATAATTTCACCATCCTTTCTAACCATGATCTCGTCTCCCGTCCGGACCCATCTTTTAAAGGAGTCAGTTATTTCGTATGACAGAAATCAACATAATTTCTAACCCGTCAATGAACGTTTCCTGCGTCCTATCGGATTGGTTAGCAATGACCAACATTGAAAAGAAGGAAATCCTACGCTTGAGCATTGTTCGCATATCCAAGTGCAACAGACGGAGTCTTGATCACAAGTTCTCCAGCCTCCTCATACCCAGCCAGAGAGCCATCCGTCTTGACGACACGGGCAACACATCCAGGGAGTAATATGCCACTTCCTCCCGAGACTCCTCGTTTCGCATCAATTGACCACATCGTTGTAGCAGTGCATGTTTCGGTCATGCCTAACGAGGTCTCCAATTCAGGAACCAGCTCGGGAAAATATGCATGCGACTTACCATATGCCTGACCAATGTGCGCCGTAGGGAACATCTCGAACAGTTGTTGATTCAGCTCATGGGAGAGTGGCGCAGCTCCGCACATGATCATTCGTACATGTTTCCGGAGGTCGTAGTCCTTGACAGCCGCATGCTATCATAGAGATGTGAGGGATGATATGGATGTCGGAGGTCATTTGAGTACAAACCTTGCATATGAGAACGATTTGAGGTGGAACGAGGCTGATGGTGACAATCATGTAAACTTCATAGCATTGAAACCCAAAGAAAGATACGCACAAGAGATGGGATATGCGATGATGAACAATGCTCTTCAGCATTTCGACGAAGTTGAATTTAGGAATGACCACCAATGACATCTACATTGCATCCCATCAGATTTGATTAGGCGACCCCCCACTAAAAATACAGACCCCACAGAACAAGATATAGTGAAGCTGCGCGACACATGAGTAATATGAGAGAATTCTGTAGGACAAATACTCGCATTGATAACCAGGCCATAGATATCTTGTTAATATGAACAACCTCAGCCGTCAATTACTGGTCTCCCAGATTTCGTGCTGTACTCACGATAGAGAGGAAGCACTAAAATTGGCCGTCAGTACCCAACCAGAAAACCAATCGTTCAAATACGCACCTCCAATAGCCACATCCCCCGGCCGGTACCTACGGTCCTCCACCGGACAGTATTCTTGATTCACCTTGTTATGAACAGCCATCTGGATCACATTCGCAATAAGTGCAAAATGAGGAATAGCCACCGCCTGATTGACACAGAAGCATCAAATTTAAGCTCATCCAGAATCTGCCCAACGGAATGAAGCTAAATAAATACCTTTGGCCTCCCTGTCGTGCCCGAGGAGAAACTCAAAAACGCCAACTTAGTCTTCCCTTCTCCAGGACTCAGCCGTCGTTCCGCGTACATCGTCTGATTTCTCAGGCCAAATTCTATGAGGCTACCCACTGTTTCATGGGTGTCGTATACCTCCCTTGAGAGGTCAGGGATGTCGAACACAATAACACGATCTTTAGAGAGACCTGCTTGTGTCGCAGCTGAAACGGCGATGGAAAGTGCATCAGGGTGAACAACCACAACTGATGCTCTGGTAGCTTGGAGCTGGTAGAGTAGTTCCGAGCTTGTGAAGTCAGGATTTGCGCCACTAAGATGGTCCAGTATCAGTCTCAACCAAGCCAGATCAAATGAAGAGTTGAAACGTACGATATGACTGCACCAAGTTTATGAGTGGCCCAAATGGCAACTGGATAGTCTACAGTCGGTGATGAGAAAACGTCCGATTTAGGACCGAAATGTCGACCTACCAACGTGATTTCGGCTGAAGAGCAGGACTGTGTCGAACACGAACGTAAAACGTGGATCTATTGACCGACAACAGACAACTCACCAACATCGTCCTCCTCTAATGAATGAAGACATGAGATATGGCAATTCCAAAGGCGACGAGACATAACACATACTGATCTGGTATTTCGTCGCTAAACCATTTGCAAGACCATGTGTTCTAAATCGCAACTAGAAGAATCAAGGCATAGCAGGTCGTCAATTAGCTAAAGAGATGAAAGTTGGCCAGGACCCACCTCATCCTCGTACAACTTCTTTCCGGTCTCGTCCTGGATAAGCCACGGAATCTTCACATCTCTCCTTGGTCGGACTTGATGGGGGGTGTCAAACAAAAACTGGGGTACAGTCACATCGTCCGGAATGTGGGGTAATGGATCACCCAAGGATTGGAATTCCATGCCGAATTTTATCTTTGTAAACAAAAGAGCAACAAAGCTGAAGGTGGTGAGGAGGGGCTGGATGCAGAGGTTGGGGAGATGACTGAAGACTCTTATGGTATAGGAACTAGATATAGAGGCTTAAAATTCCCTCAGCCTGGCATGAATGGCACGTCTGCTCCAGCTATTACCGGTTTAGTCAGACACCTTCTAACTGACGCGATAGCGCATGCGATGGGAATTACAGACGACTTGTTAGGCGACAGCATCACGAGAACAAGTTCAATGTCAACTCTGTGCAGGCGTGGGTGAGATTGAGAATGAATTAATTTCTATTTACAGACTTTCCGACGCCCCTATCTGGTGATCTAGCACTCGCAGCGATAGGACAAGTTCAAAGCAGTGATTACCAGACCCTATGTGCTATATAGTGTGTCCGCAGAAGGCGAAGCAGGTCAAGACTAATCACTAGCGCAGTTTCTTCTCGATCTTGGGGCCTCGAGAGTTGAAACTGATTGAACTATGACCCGACCCAAGGACCCAAAATTTACGGTGAGGACTACTCGACATCGTCACGTTTTGGCAGGGCCAGTATTCTGGATTACATCGACAGCGCAATTTATATGAATACACAAGATACAGATAGGGCCTTATAGAGCTAGGAGAGCACTCAATGTCACGGTTAGTAGCGAAAGGATAGTTGATCGACTTCCAGCTACACTCCCACTTCCGCCAGTTGCGAGTGTCGCGATGGGAAACACGCTGCCCGTATACGTAGTCTTAACAGTTTCCGTTGCTGTCGCTAGCACAGTCTGCGTGCCACTCAGAATTGTTAGAATAGGTCATGTGAGCAGCTGGTGGCTCACGTGCTACGTTGATGTACATATTCGGTAGTTTAGTTAATAATCCAACTCGCCGTTGTACTCCGTACTTCTGTTGTGGCCACTAGGTGTCTGTGTCTGTGTCTCTATCTGTGTTCTCCCTCGTTTTTCTTGGTTTTCTCCCCCTCCACATTTTATTCACTTCTAACAGGTTATGGGCCCCGTCCTCTACCTTCATTAATCATTATTCAATCATCAAACACAAGCTGTGCTTGTCAAACATCTGCCAGCTCATCACACTACCACTCTACTCTTTCTACAACTATGATTTCCTCGGCTATTCCCATCATGATCTCACTACTCCCAAACTAGATGACACCAACTGGTTCACATGGATCAAAAAGATGAAGACGATTTGCCCCTCACTCTCATCATCTCAACCCCCAGAAGACAAAGCCAATATTTCTTATTGTGCCCTTTCAGCATATGACGATACAGGAGTTGGATCACTTCTTATCTAGATGGACTCTTTGGACTTGGTGGGAGCTGTTTGATTGGGTGGGAGCTCTACATAGTGTGCAGACATTTGTTATTTTCTTTCCATACTGCTGTTGGTCGTAGCACGTTCACCGGTGGGAGTGTTAGAATAGGTCATGTGAGCAGCTGGTGGCTCACGTGCTACGTTGATGTACATATTCGGTAGTTTAGTTAATAATCCAACTCGCCGTTGTACTCCGTACTTCTGTTGTGGCCACTAGGTGTCTGTGTCTGTGTCTCTATCTGTGTTCTCCCTCGTTTTTCTTGGTTTTCTCCCCCTCCACATTTTATTCACTTCTAACAAGAATTTCTGTGAGGACTGGATGAAGCTGTTCACCAGCGCAGACGCCTGATTGGTGTTTGTCATCTAAAGTGCACTCCACATTCAACCCGATCTGATCAATAGTACCGCCTGTCCCGATGGTCTGTACCCATGGATCTCCCTTCTGTATAACAATGTTTCCACCTTGCTCGTGGGTGTCTTTATGAAATTATTGAAATGACACAGAAGTGAGTAAAGGCGACAGACAAAGAACTGGCAGGTCTTACATGTGGCGGTCATGGGTTCAGAGACGAATGTAACTTGTTGGCCTCCAGCATGATGCAAAACGACGCGACTTTGGATGTACTTGACTTCGTACTTGGTGCGTCCTGACTCTCCAGGACCAATGGCAGATGCAGTCTGTGTGCCTGCCCACTCGACACTGGGTTGAGGCAAATCACGCGTTGTCACACGGGCCGGCCGAGGAGCGTCTACGCCATATACAGTAACGACAGCAGCACCTAATAGAAAAAGGACAGTGAGCACGAGTGACTCTTATGTGTCAAAGAGCAAAGTAACTACTTGTCGAATTTATCAGTGAAAGTGCGATGATAGTGGCGAAGAACCTGAGGGAGGTGCAGGAAATCATGATGTGGGCACGCGGCGAACTCAGAGTGTAAGGTCTGATCCAAATGTTCGACTTTTATAAGGGCAGGATCATCGTTCTATGGCCGATTGCCAAGCGTAACAGACACGCTAAGACTATTCCCCTATCGTCGGCCATGTGAAAAACACAGCATTACCATGCATCGCCTCATTGCTAGTGTCCGAAGAGCCATCTCTGCACGCAAAGAACGCGAATAAAGAGATCCAGAGTGGCCGCAGCTTTAGAGAATCAAACAAATACCAATCAATTATTAGGGAGAATAGGGACGATGAGAATTATGAATTTAGTGAGATCTTTATCCAACTACAGACGACATCATCATAGTCGAGGTGTTGCAACAACCCCGACTTCATGTCTCGCTCGTTCTCGCAATATCCTCCTCAAAATCTTGCCACTTGGATTTCTCTGGAAACAACATCAGTTTATTGTCGTAGTTTGGTTTCTATTTGGTTCTCACTGGAATAGTCTCTGTGAACAAGACACCGCCTGAGAGCCGCTTGTACGGCGCCTTCTGCTCCTTGACAAACTGTCCGAAGATGAGGGAATGGCGCAGGAGTATAACCTGGACACCTACGTCAATTATATCCTGCTTGCATTTTGTTAAGCTAGAACCATTCCTCTGTAGGTAATGAGCAGAAGATGGGGAGAGGACAACGAAGGCGGTGGGAAGCTCCCTCCCAACGTCGTCCAGAACGCTAACAACGCATGCGTCTTCGACGTCTGGATGGGTAAGCAAGCATCCTTCGATCTCTGCCGGAGCAACCTGAAGCCCTTTTACTTTGATCATCTCCTGATGAGGATAGCAAAATTAAACTTATTGTATGAACACGTGTGCTGGACGCATGCGCACCTTGATTCGATCGAGGATATACACCTCCTTGTCTTCGGTGACCACCGCCTCGTCGCCTGTTTTAACCCATCTAGGTTATTCGTTACATTTTTAAAAAAAAACTGTGCGTTCATTTTACCGGCCTTACCCGTTCGTGAATGTCTCCTTCGTGCTGCGGATTCTTTCAGGAAAAGGAGTGTCCGAGAGGCACATTGGCCACTCACGAAACAGGATCATTGAAGTAGCCCATTGCACATGCCGGTCCCTTTACAACGAGCTCTCCTTTCTCCCCAGAATCTGCTAAGGTGCCGTCTGGCTTTAATACTTGTACCGTGATACCGGGTAGCAGTCGGCCACCGCCTAAAGAGGAGCAGAATCAATATCGACCTTCAGACCCTCCAAAAGCAGGCGCTAAGGCACTTACTACCGAGGGGTCCGTGTTTTTGGTCTGCTGCTATCATTGCGACAGTTGTTGTCATTTCTGTCAGTCCTATGGTGCTATAAGTAGGAGTGAACGAGAAATACCACCGTCGCCCATACCATATGCTTGCCCAATTTGGGCATCCGGGAAAAGCCGGAAAAGCGTTTCTTGGACAGAGGGTGGGACAGGGGCGGCGCCTAAACGTAAATCGCATTTGGGAAAGTTTCCACGCGCAAATAAGTGAATGCACTCGTACCTATCATGATGTACCGCACTTGTGAGAGGAAGCTGCGGCTCTCGACGAGAGGGTGCTAGCATTAAAAGAATTAGTGATCCAAATGTCTAGCTATGAATGAACAGAGTTGACTCGAATCCCACCTTCGACAGAGCCAATGCTTGAGGCGGTACTAGGCTGATAAATAATTGAACAAGTTAATTTTTGCAAAGAAATGTAGTGGTACGCTTACTATAAATGTGAAATATTGTAACAAGAAATGCTTTTCAGCATATCGGCCAACGACCACTTGGTCATCACCACCACCGTCATCTATGACTTCGTCAAAAGGGAGGAATAATAAAGAAGTAAGGCATTAACTTACAGATGAGAAAATTGCTAGATGAAGCTACAAAGTATGTTGAAATGAGTGTCCGAGGGGATCTGGAGTTTACCCAGAGACTTACACTAATAACCAGACCGGCGACGTCTATCGAAAGTTCAAACTCTGAGCCAAATATACCTATGTATAAAGAGACGAAAAGCTTCTTACGGTAAAAGGGTAAAACTGTAACAGATTAAGTCGAAATGCCTAATTAGAGTTCGAGGGTGAACTTACCAGCCAAGGCGATATCCCCCGGAGCATACGACCGCTTCGTTCGGACTTTCGAACACCTTTCCAAGTGCTGGACGCCGTTGTGTACAGCCATTTGAATGATGTTTGCTATCAGTGCTTTGTGCGAGATAGCTACTGCCTGATATAGACATAAATTTAGGGCTACACTGTGGCGAACAAGGTCGAGGAAAATCAAGATACCTTTGGGGGTCCTGTCGTACCAGAGGACCAGCAGAGCATTGCTACTTTTGAAGACCCTTCGACGGTGCCGCACGGAGGAACAAACCCGTCAGAATAGCTCCTGATTGCCCGCTCACCCAGGTCAACAAGCCGAGGGATAGACCATCTATCCGAGGAAGGCCCAGCAGCAGTAGGTTCGCATTGGGGTTCATCAATCAAAACAATACGATCCGACGGCAAACCGACGATTCTTGCCGCAGAAAGCGCAGTTTCCAGTGTATTGGAGTGGACCACCATTAATCTGACTTTGACGGTGCTCAATTGGTGAACAAGCTCATCCACCCTGAGTTGAGGATTTGAACACCTGAATGAATCGGACGAAGTTAACTCCAGTGACGGTTTATGGTCCAATATTCGAATGGAGCTTACGTGACAATTCCTCCCAAAAAGTGTGTTGCCCAAATTGCCACCGAATAGTCTGTTAAATTATGAAACTCCCCACGAAACGCATTGGCGGTTGGGGAAATGTACATACCTATATGATTAGGACTGAGGAGCATAACTAATTACAAGTTTTATCAGGAGCAGTGTCTCGTTGACGGACAGAATACTCACCAACATCGTTTCCATCTTAGTTTTGAGGGTAAAAAGTATGACTTGTGTCGAAGAATCATGAGACTCGATAGACGTTCACATACCAAGGCAAAATGCTTGTACGAGACCCATGTAAAGTTGCTCCGTTCTTTGTTTCAGCTGGTTAACAGGGTGTTACTTCATATACCAGCAAACATCATAAGATACGAATACCTCGTTTATTCCGAGTACTCGACCCGAATCGTTGTCAATCAGACAAGGGATAGTTTGTCTCTCGGGTCGTATTCCGTGACGATAGTCTAGAATAAATCGAGCCAGTGTCATGTTATCTGGAATGTGGAACGGAACCTCTGAGTAACAATCATTCAGCTGTGTGTCAGGCATTTGGAAAGCAAGGCAGCCAAACGAGATGGGGGGTTTATAAAGAGAAGAGAGGGGAGACTGATCACCGAAGAGTATGAGGAAGACAGATATCTTTTGCCGACCCTTATATCGCAATTCCGGACCCATAGGCGCAACCAATCCTAATAAGAAATGACACGAGGTGCCGCATACTACGAAGAAGAGTGTTGATGAAATGGCTTGATGAAGCCGGTCGTCTTATTTTTGTCATTCGCGTCGAAGTTGTGTAAACGGGTTGCATGTCGTCCGATGTCGTCGTGTGACGCTATAACTTAGGCCATAGTTCACCGACCAAGGAGTTCCAAGTGATAAATATGGGTCCAAGTGTTACCTCGATAAAAACAAGAGGTGGCAACGCTCATCTGCCAAGAAACGGGATGCGAATATGCGAACTAATGTAAACAAAAATACGCACGTCGGTGGCCAAATGATATCGGGCAAAAAATATTATCCTTCGATGGACCTTCGAATCGATGACCAGAGGTTCGATCATTCTATTGGAGCAAGAGACCGGTATCGCGATGAGTGAGGAAGTCATGTAAGTATGAAAGCCGGTGTGTGCTGACCCCTGATAAACTTTGACTACATGGGGTGGAGGTAGCAGGAGGAAGGTGACGTTAGTCTTGTTCTTGAATTCTTTACATGCCGGAAAGCCCAAATCCGTCAGGGAAGTCGAGAAGACGCGCCCATGACTTTCTTCTCCTACACCTGCATCTAGAATTCGGAGGGTTACAGGCGTAGAGTGAATAAACGCACCAACTCGTCGTGAATGGTCATATGTGTGGGTCACAAGGCCATGTTGGCGAAGACGAAATGACCTTGAGGCTTGAGCTTGAACGATCATGTCCGGTGTATTGCGTAGTTGATGTAAGAGGGTCGCCCCATCATCAGGAGCTACCTTGACTTCAACCCGGAGCTTCCTGAGCCCCTTGAAGGTGATAAGAAATCACCCACAACTTCTTCAAAACGATATCCGATTCCTAAATAGGGGTATCAAAAGCCTTTTTCTGGTTTCGGAGCTCTTCGTGACGCTGCGGCAATAGTACTGGTAAAATATGTACCAGACAGCTGATGCCTGTGTTTTCACTGCCATGTAAGGCGGTCAAAAGCGTTTGGTATAGTGATCAAGTCGACGACAAGTCATCGAGTTTTCCTCAGCCGCGCTTTGAGGTGTTATATCCTGTATGTAAATCCCGAAAGAATGAATCTGGACCCGACTCTTCTCGTAGATGCAGAGGCGGAATGTTGCCCAAGAGGAAAGACAGATTTGGTTTGAATCTCAGTCATTAGCCCGGCAGAGAGAAGCAGAAAATACATCCGCTAGGTGAGTTTCCAATCCATCATACACGCTTTCATAGGAATGCAAGCTGGGTGTTGCGAACCTAAAAGTTTGCAACATCCGAACTAATCAGCGGAAAGCCACTCGTCCCATAATTCTAACCAGACCGTGCAAAAGCTTTTCGACTCACATGTTGTCGGAATATGAAGGCTGAGTTCAGTTTGAGAGGGTGTCATGCTTGCGACGGAAACTCCTGTGGTCTCCAGAGACTGGCAAGATTGAGGCTTCGCTCTTGTTTTGATTGAAATTACAACCGCCAGCGGGTCGAGCCTGGACCCCTTCAAGATCTTGTAGATCACATCTAACACCAAACGATCTTGCAAGAGAAGGATACGAAACAGGGGCAGCCATCGCATGAAAGCTAGCGCGACGTAAAGAGTCTAGTAAACACTACTGATTCTGGCGGGAATACACATGCGATCCACGCACAAGTTGTGATTATCCAACAACCGCCATTCGGTTGATCATAGACGCCCGATTTATTGACCATTGTGCAGCAGCGATCGATCATGATTTGAACATCGAGACTCATCTAGAACAAGGAAGCAAGCTTGCTGAGAGGCGCCAGTGACAGGTGGTAATCATTCCGACCCCGCAACTTCCTCAAACTGACAGAAGCTGCGATGACATGTGCGGTTTTACATTATGTTTTAACATTGGTTTGACGTGTAGACGAGATTGAGCGAATCCCAGCATTGAGCCGAAATAAAATTAGCGAGGAAAGGTGGTAGAATGCGCAACAGGAAAGAGCGTCAGGTGGGGGGTCGAGGGCAAATGTCAATAACCCTTGACCCAACGTTGCCCGACTCGCTGGAACCACATCGAACATCGTCATCACAACCTTGACATTGTCGTTGTTGTTGTAGAGTTCTTGAGTTCTTGCCCCTGTCCTTCGGCTCGTTTCTTTTTCCGACCTGAAAACCAGGACAGGAAACCGCTATCATCCTTATCGTCCGCAGGGGACGCCAAAAGGGTTGCCCTCCATGTATACCACCATCTCATGGCTACCTCCTTCTCTCTATCCCCGGTCTTCTCCAAAATCTCCTCAAAGAGGGTTTCCAGCACCTCATCTCTGCGCTCTTTCTCTTTCTTGGACTGCTGAGAACTCGTATGAAGCGACAGTTCTGTCGTAAGAAGTGATCGGACTTCATCCAGAGTACGCATCATGAGAGGTAATGGAACTGATGATACCGTAGAGACGAGCATGAGCAGAAGGCGCTGGAGTCGATCTGCGTCACCGGGCGCTGTATTAACTGCCTTGCCTTTGCCTTTGCCTGTATTCGCCCTGGGTATTTGCTCGCGTATCGTGTCCAGGAGCAGCTGAATGCAATACCATGCCAAGGTATATGTTTCGTCTGGTTTTTCTCCTTCAGAAGTGAAGGCACTAACAGTAGCGCTTCTGACAAGAGCAGAATATGCCAGACGCAGTTGTGATGTGTTGAGTCCACCCTCTTTGCTGTTCTAAAGTGCAGCAGATAAGTAAAGTGGCGAAGATGAAACTTAAAAGGGAACATACATCGATCAAACATTCCGCATAAAATGGCACCATCCTCTTGAAGAAGTCTGTGGATGACAAGGCCTGGTTCCTAGGAATCCCATTTCTCTTTTGTTCAACACCTTTGGAAGAGCTGGCTTGTTGGATGTCTCCAGGATTTGTTTGAGGTTCTGCGACAGTAGATACTTCTGAATCAGAGAAGGCGATATTACGTGCACCTGCATACTGGGCTTGCTGCCTTTGAGCGTGTGACGCAAAGATTGCTAGAACCACTGAATGGGCAGATTCGTAGGTTTCGCGATGTGAAGGATCAGAAAGGTGGCTAAAATTCCAGTGAGTATTAACCTGACAGGAAAATTACAAGCACGTACGGATAGCAAACACCCCAAACCCAGTCTCTGACGCAACGGTCACTCAGTACTGGTATAAGCTGCTCTAAACTGGCTAACACGAATGCCTGTTTCGCTTGACGAGGTCCGACAGCCACTACCAGAGAAAAGACGTAAGCCCCCCAAAGTTTAGGGCCAAAGTGAAAAATGACCTACCGCTTTCCACGCGCTGGGAGTTTAGTGCAAAGCAAATTTTTTGCACGTATGTATCCGCCTTAAGTCCGGAATCCCCAGCTGGTCCGTCACCCTGAGCGAGCACGTCCAATGCCAAATAGAAAGTCTTTTTAAGCTGCTCAAAGCCTTGAGCAGTTGTCGTGACGCCGCCAAATTCCGAGATAACGAAGGACAAGTGAGACAGCGTTTCCAGAATTTGAACAGCGAGAGTTGCCGGTGTAATTTGATAAAGTTGGGGTGGAAGGTAAACCAATGAAGACAGAACGGACTCGAAGATCATTATACATGTAAAAAGCAAGGTTTTAAGCATAGTCCACAAAATCTTTGCCAAGTCTCTGGTATCCGGTGCTGGTAAATAAGGCACAAGTATCAGACGAAGCTGCACAAGTTACAATGGAAAGAATCTACCTATTTCCTGTTCTGAACAGCTCGAAAGTGGACAGGAAATCCAATCGCGTTCAATTTGCCTCGCTATATCCCTGAGGACGTCCAGAGAATCGGAGATGGTGTACATCCCTTCAGTGAGTCGGTAGGTGCTAGGAACTTCAAGCAACAGAGCCAGAACATTGGCTGTCAATCTGGAAATCGAAGCAACGGAAGTAGCCAATGGAGAAGATGACATGGAATGGAGTGTTTGTGACATAGGTGATGTCCCCTGTTAATATTTAGCATTGCGACAACGAGGAGAATAAATACACGTACAGATATACTAACATGGTGCTCGGGAGTGAGCGTTACAGAAGCTGAAGCTGATGACAGAAAATATCCCCCTTGAAAGTAGCTGATACGGTTGAGATAAGGAGGCGAGAAAGGGTGGGTAAAGGGAATGCCTTGAGCTTATCCTCAGATACCAAAGGCAGCGATTGAGAAGCAAAAATGAGAGCCAAAGAAAGGACATCTGGAGACCTGCATGAGTCAATTTGGTCATGGGTACATAATGTGTCCACAAACCCTGTCCGGCGGGCTGAAATTCTTTCTCCCACTCCTCAATACCGGTAGAGCTTGATGATGACGATAAGCCGGACGCGTATACGTCCATGACCTCTGCCAAGGCCACAATTGTCTCGTCCTCAACCCCCCACCTGGCGTTCCCGACGTCGATTCCCTCCTTTTCCCTCCCTTTTTCACCGATTTTCAAGTCTTCTATGCCAAGGAGCAGACCTGAAGATGCGACTAACGTCAGGACCGAGTGTCCACCTTGTATACCCTTTAACACCTCCGTGACCCATTCCGCCATGATGGCTTTCATACTGCGACCCAGGTATGTTCGCAGCATGGAATGAGACTTGAAAGCCTTTGCAGTATTTCTGTACTTCAAGTGACTTGCGTGTCTGAATGCAATGGAAAATGACTGTAGTTTTTCATATGTAAATGGTTGTGTAAGATAATAAGGAGAAGATATCGCAGTTGCTGCTAGGGGCGTCGGCACTGGTGATGCACTGGCCAGATGATGAGAGAGAGCTGCCTGAATTGTTGCCAGAGGTAACCTAGAGTCCGTTGTATGAAGCTGAGATAATAAAATCGAATATCCTCTATCATTGGACGCCATATCGAGGAGGAGAATGTGTAGGATTGTGGTCAAGCTTAATTTGAGCTCAAAATGACAATAACACATTATTTCAGGCCGTGAGAAACCGGTTACTCAAATCCCCACATCGCTGCCGATTCCCGATCCACCATTGTATGTACGTTAATATTTAAAGAAGTCCTTTCGAGTCAAAACCAACCCTAGGCAATCCCCAAAATCTCACAAAGTACAACGACTTGAATTTTTTGAGAAATGGAGGGACAGATAAATAATAACGAAGCACCCAACTTTGACATCGCCTACGCCGCATGCTGGAGTGACAACAAACGATATCCTTGAAAGGCATTATTAGAACTGTAGAGCTGGGGAAATATATCCTCCGTCACGACGAACCCTGCCAGGCCCTGCAGCAAATGTTGGTGCGATAATTTTGCCTCGATATCAGAAGAGATTTCTAAATCATGTCGGGTCGGCAGAATTCCGATGCAGACTTCTCGGAAACCTAATTATAGCGTCCGATTCTCGAGGTCCCATTCGTACCAGGTTTTCCATAACCCTTCCAGTGTGGTATACTTGCCAACGTATCCCAAGCCACCCTGCTCAGGTGGCAGTCGTGCCCGCGAGTCATCCACCATAATGTGGATAGCCGTTACATTGAAAAGCGAGGGTTGAAGTTGTATCAACGTTGCAGGCAAAGTCAGTCTTTCGAGGACCATGAGCAACGCCATCATGGCCTTTCCCCAAAACTCGCCCAGGAGTTTATTCCGGGCGATGGAGGTAAGTCGGATGATAAGCAATTGCTGGACTGTGTACCAGATTTCCACCAAGTAAGCCACGATGAGCATACTGGTGAGGCTCAGCACCGTGGAGCTGGTCGCTCCATTTGCAAGGGTATCAAGAACTGTAAACGTGTCTCGATAAGCTGTAGGTGGTCCCGAATCTGCGACGGTAAACGCCTGGCCAGAAATGTCGACGGCGTGGTTGTTGCCAGATTCGGCCACTTCAATTAGCCTCTGCTCGTAGCAGAGATGAGCCTCGGCTGCATTTTCGACGTATGTGAAACTTTGTATGACATTGAGCGCGAACACTGGGCTGTGCCCTCTTTTGAGGTACGCTTCACCAAACATGTCCCCCCGAGGTCCAAAAAGACAATTGCCGTGTCGAAGACAGCCAGTATGAAGTAACCCCTGCAACTTGGGAGATTTCGTCGGGGTCTTGTTGGCTGCACGAACCAGCCGCTCGGCTGATGATTTTGAAACGGCATAATTGGATACAAAATCAACGCGGCGACGAATTGAAGAGCTTTTAGGAGGGACACCAAAGCCACGGATAACATTTCCTTCATCGATTGTGTCGTCCAACACCTGCACAGAAGTTGGGGACGCGTCTTGACGAGGGTCTAGAAGATAATGAAGACCAGGTTTGATACCTCCATTCCCTGAAGATGTGTATATGAGGACGTCTGCTCCTGCCTCGAGGGATGCGTCGATTACATTCGCTGTGCCCTCAACATTCACAGCTGCGGATCTTGGGTAGGACCACTGGGAGCACTCATAAAAGCGGATAACAGCGGCAGTGTGAAAGACCGTAAGAGCTGGAAGGGTATCTGTCGATGAATGAGATGACCAAGGGGCAAGAAAAGCCTTCTTGAGCACCTCCTTGTTCGTGATGTCGACCTTGATGATCTGAAGGCCTTTGGAAACTGCATCCCTCGGAACACGATTTACGATGGTTTCCTTGAAGTCAAGAATTCGTATGTTTTGCGGATTCTCCCCACGATCCAGAAGCATAGCGGCGATCCACCCTCCCAAGAATCCGCACTGTCCCATCCAAATCAGATATTTATGAAATCAAAAAGTGAAGGCTTGAGTAGCCTGTAGCATACCCCTCCAACGATGATGTATCTTCGTCCTGTCTTCCCATTTCCATTTCTGCCTTTCTCTTGGTTCTCAGTTTCCTGAAACCTGACCCTCATCCTTTCATTCAGCTCGATAACATCCCGTTTTGTAGCTCTATGAGGTGATAAGCAGAGTGCTGCGGTAGGTATGTTCGCCAGGCGGGAGTCATTCCATTTGACGTATATAATGAGTAAGACAGTGGAAGTTAGGCTAAGAAGAACAGAGGCAAAAAAAATTCCAGATATTGTCGGGTACATAATGATATCCTCCACCACGACCTTGTGGGGGGAAGCAAAAGGTAAGACGGTCATGTATTCCAGACACACAGGTCGTGATGGATAATGCAATAAACACGAAGAAAGCTGTGCATAAACATCAACTCTGCGAATAATGCTGCCGCGTCAGGGGTGTGAGAGATCATTAAATACGGAGGTCAAGTCCGCTAAATATAAGTATGGTCAATGAAAAGTGTCAAAAAATACTGTCGAAGTGGGTCAAAGGGGTCAGGCAAGTCGGATCGAATAATTTGAACTTCGACCCCGCCATCATCTTCATCGAGCCGCTTCTGAACATCCACAAAAAAATCCAGCGTTGCAATGCTCCCCAACGGGGCACATTTCGTTAATAGACACTGAACACTGATATTAATCGATCTTCTGAGCAACTTGAGCTTAGTGAGGGAAACAGCTAAATCTCCTGGTCCAAGTCTAGATGCCCTGGAAGCTCGATACCATTTTCCAACGTTTTGCAGGAAGTGCAATTGGAATCTGCAGAGTTTAGGTAATGGTATGGAGGTGAAGCCATCTCCCGAGCGCGACACGTTCGGTTGTTGTTGTTGTAAGAATTCAACGAATTCCTGAGCATAGATGTTGGAGGAAAAAATGGTAAGATCTTCGATTGTATGTGAGGATCGCAGAAGGGGTATCAGGCCACCATTACTATACGCAGTGATGTTCGAGATGACGAGCTTTCGAACCTGAGGGAAGATCCCCGCGAGCGAGATGGCCGGGTCGTTCTTCACCGTCTGCGATCCTCTGACTTGAAGCCAAAGGGAAGTGAGTGCCGGAAGTTGACAGCCTCTGAAAGGGCTGAGTATATCCCAGTCATATGCACGAATATCAACTCCCAATTCCTTCAGTCGATGGTGCACCAAGGTGTCGGAGCCCGCTGTAGGTAAGCTTGACATGCTGGCATAAACATTGAAATAGGCTTCTTCGAGGTTAGGGCACAGCTTGAGAAAGCCAATGAGATAAAAGTCATTCCCCCCAAACGGCGTATCTACGCATAGTCTCGTGAGCTTGGACCAAAGATGACGATTGTTCATTGATGTTAGCAAATTTGAGGAGGCGCCCACGGACTCGGAAGCATGACTAGAAGCTTGTCCCACCCAGAGATGCCGAAGGTTTGGTAGATGCTCCAGAAGTTCTGTTGCGCTAGCATCTTGGTGGGCCTGTGCTGACATCCTTGGTCTATGTTCTTCGATATTCAGCGATTCGGAAATCAACAAGGTCTCGAGATCTGAAGGTCCATACATCGAGGCAGCATCCACAAATTGTTTTATAAGATCCAAATGCCCCGAATCTGGTGAAAAAATCTGAATGCGATCGTAGCTCCTGCCATTCTCCCAGCAATACTTCAGCATCCATCGGATGAACGCCAGTATCCTGACGTTGTTGCGGGACATTGGGTTGAAATCAACCTCGGCTGAGTGTGAGTCATCGAGTGTGATTCTAAGGGGAAGATGCCTGGACAATTGCGAGAAGTATTCAAATTGACGTAGTCGGCGCACCTCAGCTTCAGGCGAGGGGTAAGGTGTCTTCCAAATAAGATGAATCTCCTGCCACAGTAGTGACATCCCATGAATAGTCTGACGCCATGTTCTACACACTTGCGAGAGTATGCTAGGGGTATGAGCTGTGTGAGCACTATCCGCGTCTCCAGAGGAGGAATAGCGAGGGCATTCGATGGCAATTTGATAAAGAATATCGCTTGGTAGGCGCCGAAAGGGGGATGACACGACATCGTAGACGATCCTCTGTTTTTCCAATTGTTTGTGTTCTTCTTTAGCCTTCTCCAACTCCCGTTCAAGGGAATGGATTTCCTCCTGCTTTCTCCTTAGTTTCGTTTGATGTTCTTCTCGCAACACCAGCGCCCTCAGGAGTTCTTGAGAAGAAGAAGGATCGTTATGGGTAAAGAATTTGTCGAGAGACGCTGGGAGCATAATTGAAGACTATTTATTGGTATGGCACGTCAGTATACACTCAACATAATATTGACGAGCAATATTTAGATGGTGTGGCATACCGAGCGCAAATCTTCTGGCCAGGACACCCTGTAATGGTCGACATGCTCTGGCCCAAACTCAATTTCACCCTCAGACATCATGATGTGGTCGTGAATAAACAATGGTCCCATCTTTCCTGAACCTGAATATGAGTCACGAAACTTATTGTTGAATGGTGAGAAAAATTGATATGCACATACATAGTAGATGATGTTGGAAAGAAGATAGGAAAATTACTGTGGCCCCGATATCGACCATAGAGATTTTGTGTGAGTTGTTGAAGATACAATTATCTATACTGTTTCTAATTTTAATGCATCCCAATTATCAGTCAGTTTGGTTCCTTGATGATGCATATTACATATCAACACACCGTGACAGGATTCGATTGATGCTATCAAGAAAAACTGACAACCGCAGTGCAAACTTCAAAGAAATAAGTGAGCAAAATAGACATGAAGTGGATTTTGAATGGATTCCAACCCCAATCCGCAAATCTAATTTCGATCCCAATGTTATTTTCGATGGATCTCTGTCTGAGGTCCTTGAAAAACATCGGCATGCCTCCACCAATTGGTGTCGTTGCGGTCAAGGGGTCCACTCATACATAATGAACGCCGACCTTTATAGAAGGTTTGATCCATTGGTCGATCCAGCTTCAAGCAAGCACATTTCGAGTTCGAAAAGCTGAGAGCTGGGAATTGATTCTACAAGTTGCCTCAACACAATTTCTGTGCTGTTTTTGGGAGAGGAAACGAGGAGCCTGCGAAGTGCTTTGCTGTCTTCGCAGCAACGCCTCACTATCCAGTCGACGAATGGCAGAACTTCCAGATTGCCATTGGACGATTGCGCGTCGTACCAACAGGCTACATTTAGGGGCAAAACTCTAGACAAACGCGCAAAGTGTTCAAAACGACACTGCCATTGCAGGTTGGCCTCTGGCTGTGCATCAGGCGTCTTCCAAATTGCACGAAAATATTTCCATAGCATCGACATCCCATGAACAGTCTGGTGCCACGCCCTGCAGATGTGTGAGAGGACAGTCGGGGTATGGATTTCGTGGGTCGGAAGGTCCCGATAGGTGTCATATAGAGGACAGCTTTTCGAAATTCGATAAATGATATCGGTTGTCAGGTGTCTAAACGGGGACTTGAAGACCTCGCAGCGGAGACACTGCTTTTGCAATTGCTTCTGTTGGCGCTTCGATTTCTCCAATTTTTCCTCGAGTAAACGGATTTCATCCTGATTTCCGCTCAGTTTTGCTTGTATTTGCTCATGAAACAGCTATATCTCCTCAAGTTGTTCAGAAAAAGGGGGTTGTTGCTCAATGGTTTGGTGCAACACAACTTCTCGATCAGAGAGTTTTCATTCTCAGAATTTCCCGATCTGGGCCAACACCTCTCAGTGATTGATTACTTTAGCGCTCCCACCAGGGCTCCCACCTATCTTCCAATCTCCTCACTGCGAACAGGTCAGTATGACCAAGTCCTCTAAAAAGCGTAAGCAAGGTCCCTCTCAAGTGGCTGTTGCTATCGCAAAGAAACTTAAACCAGATGTTTCGGCAAATTCTGGTGGTCTTCATATCAAATCAACGAATTTGGAGCACTCAAGAGTGGAAGGCCACGAGACGACCAACGACAGAGATAATAAAAACGATGCCAGTGGTATGATAGGCGGTCTAATCTTCGAAGAAGAGCTGGAGACAACGACGGAGACCCTGAAAATCTTGGCCAAGAACCCACACCTATTGAACTTGAAGTCTCTGAAGCCGTTTAAAACTGCTGTCCATGAGTATTGGAGAGCTTCGAATGAAGTCGCTGGTGTTGGTATGTCCCTGGATCACTGGAATATTTGCCAAGCTCAATGGATTCCCTTTGTTGTTAGGTTCATCGCTAAGCTCACGTATTTCATCAGCACTTGTCGACCAACGGCATGTCGACGCTCTTGTTCTGCTCAGCGAGATGTCACTTCGCGGGCAGATGCCAAAACTGGGTGCATTGCAGCGCTGGGTGCGAGAATGCGATGCCGTGCTCAGCCCAGGGATGAAGCTGGAGGACAGGGATATGGTGTGGCAGGTCCTTGATATGATCTTGAGGACAACTCAACCAGAGCTCATCGCAGAAGATGGTGGTGAATCCTCGAATTCTGGTTCTGTCAAAATCCAAGGACGGCTTCGGTGGTTCCCCCCATTCAATGCCCTTCCCCTCCAACAACGCCAGCTGAACCCAACGCCCTACAACTTGGATGAAGTTGTCGCTAACGCCGTCTCTGTCCTCAAACCTCTCGACACAACACCTGGTCCCCAACGTCGTCCACCCAACAAACACCCATGCGTGATATATTCATCCCCACCTAATACCTTTCCCCTCCTTTCAAAATCGCAGCTCATCACTCTACCTCAAAGACATGATGTCCCAGGTGTACCCGGTGCATTCGTCATAACGTCTACCTTGGACCCCCACGAGTCTGCGGCGCTGGTCATGGCAGCTGAAAAAATTGGTTTGCTTCCTGATGAACCCATTGGGGGCAGCGCAGCGCAGAAGGAGAGTGTACTGGCCCATAACTTTGTCTGGCTGGCGGACGAGGTGTTTGAGAGAGGGTTGTTTGAGAGGATCCGGGATTTGCTTCCGCAAGAAGTGAACGGAGGAAAAGTTATGGGTATCAATAAAAGGTTTAGGCTGTATAGGTACAGGAAAGGGAGCGTCTATAGACCTCATGTGCGTCGCTTTCTTTCAAATTATTGGGACTTTTTTCTTGTTGAGTTAATTCCTATACATCCAGATCGACGGTGCTTGGCCAGCATCATCAATCTCTGACACCAATCCTCCAACATACGTCTACGATTCAGATCCAAAACTATACTCCCGCCTTACACTTCTTCTGTACCTCAACTCTGGGTCACCTCCACCATCGTCACAAGATGAGGCATCATCAGAGCTGCAACCGACCCCTGATACATCCTCTCCCCTACCATCCTTTACATCCGGACATACCACCTATTTCCTCCCATCTTCAACTCCTGGTGTTCTACACGCACGTCCCATTCTCCCTATCTCTGGTGCTTGCGCTATCTTCCCTCATGGTGCTGCACGGGGCAGTCTGTTGCATGAGGGGAGCGGGGTAGGCGCGGGTGCAAAATATGTTGTCAGGACTGAGGTGCTTTATGAGGTCCGAGAGGAAGAAAGGGTTAACGTTGGGAGTGGGTGAACCATATGCGTAAAAATGACAATTTTCACAGGTGGAGTACGTGTCGTATCAGATGAGCCGTGGACAAGGTAATGTACTCGTACAGTAACGTTGTACAGCACAGTCAGCTTTTGTGAGCTAAACGAGTCCTGATTTACTTCGCCTTCCCCATGTGAATGGGGGAGGAGGTTTATCGACCATATTCAACTTGATCCACTTCAAGGCCAAAGCTTATACAACTAGCAAATCAGGAGAAGGTAATCTTCTGGGGCCAACATTTGTCCTGGACTTGGATGCATCTTAAGCTACAGTACACGACATGTCGTTGCGAGTAAAAATGAATGTACAGGCTGTGATATGTAAAATATTGACCACGCTGGCATCAAATGCGGTTAGGTGTATATTGCATCTCATATAAGCATAGTTAGAACGTATGAATTCCGCAAATGTACATTTGATGTATATGTAAAGAGGAATAGTTCGGGTACAAATATAATGCATTATGATAGCAAGGAGAGGTACAAACCAGTAGTATCTGACATCATGTAATAATCAAATAACCAAATGAAAAGAAAAATATCGATCTTATCTAAACCAAGTAACAGGGTGCTCTTGAAACAGATCAAAAACCCTGTTGTAGTCCACTTGAACAATTTGGGTGTCAATACCAAAATTCGATCCATCCACGTCAAAGAAGCTCTTCTCAAGGTTGATGAAAACCTCCACAGGAGAACACCCACTGGGGTCCTCGTAGTCAACAAAGTGCGGGTAACGAACGTGGCTCATTGAAAGGTAAGGAATCAGCCAGTGAATACTTATGTTTATCGATGGTCTGTGTTGCTTGATCTCGATAAGGGATTCAATTTCTCTGTGGGCAAACCAGAGAGTATCTTCTGACGCAGCTTTGAAACACTCGACGCCAATAATTCGCAGTTGTAAATTGCGAAGGCTTGGGAGCGGGAGGCCACCCCCACATTCTTTCGCAAATCGGTGGAAATGATGAGCAATTGTGAGATTATGAGAGAAGATGGTGAGGTCAGTAATGGTCCTGCATGTGCCAAGGGACGATACAGTCTTCATCAAAAATGAATCGTCATTGATGACGAGACTCTGAAGAGAAGGAAACGCATACAAAGATATGGCAGGGGAATACCCGAAGCGATCTCTCCGGAGTTGAAGCTGCAAAGAGGTGACATTGGGAAATCGGCAGCCCATGAAGGCGGAGACTAGGAAGTTGTGACCCACTTGAAAGACACTGAGATCGACGTACAACTCCTTTAGATGACGATGAACAAGGATATCATCGAATTGTGGTGGTGGAGGCTCGTTGGTGCAGCGGATGTTGAAATGTGCACCTTCTAGGTAGGGACAAAACAAGAGAATGTTGATTAGACTGAGCTTCTCTGTTGAGAACGTTACGTCCAGGCGAAGTCTCGTCAGCTTGGACCACGCTTTACGCCTTTCAGCTAACGTCTCTGGGGGCAAAAGGCCCCAGGGAAGCTCGTTGAAGCTATCTCCTAACCACAAATGTCGAACTTGGGGGAGATGGTTTAGTAGCTGCGTGATGACTTCGGGGTGTAATCCTACATATCTTATATATCACACATATCACACTCACGCGTATATAAAGACGTCTTGTAGTCACTTATTGGCTTTCTGATCTTGGTCTCTTACTTCCATCATCTACGTTTACCTCTATATCTTTCGTACATATCTTCAGAGCAATCCATACGTTGTTTCTGTTTATATTCGCGTGAGTTCCTTTCAGTGTTTACGACACTAATCAGTGTCGATTTCCACGGTATCATTGGTAACAGCTGGAACGACTGTATGAACGTTCAAACTGTCCGACGAGCTCAAGAACAAGCATGTTTTCACTTGTAGAGGATAGGCGCCAGAGGCTGCGTGTGCGAAGCACTTCAACAGATCGTGTTTGTTCTTCCTAGGACAAAGGACGTGTAACCGGTCTAAGAATTTCTTGTTTTCCCCACAATATTGCACCATCCAGTCAATGAATGGAGCCATCCCGACAGTATCGTCAAACTGATTTGCGGCCACCTTTCTGTGACTTCCGTCGAGGTACAGTCGTAGGGGGAGGATCCCAGACAATTGGGAATAGTGCTCGAATTGGCGCTTCTGGTCCGGGAAGGCATCGCCGTGGCTTCTGATTGAACTGCTAACTATTCGAATGTCCTGCCATGCCGTCGGTATATCATGAAGGGTCTGGCGCCAAGATTGGCACACGTGTGAAAGGGTGGTTGGGATATGTATGCAGAACTTGAGGTCTTCGTTGCGCACATCATGGTGACGAGGACAGGCTGCAAAAGGCGAGGTAAAGGATGTCGCTGGGTATGCGCCGAATTGGGCCTAAGGGAATACCAAGGGTGAAATGCTGCTTTTCCAACTGCGCCTGCTCGTTTTTGCATCGCGTCAATTCCTCCTCGAGTAAGCGTATTTCTTCCCGCTTTGCGTGCATTTTGGTTTGGATCTCTTCCCGGAGACTCTGAACCTCCTCGTATTCTTGAAAGGAAGGGGCATCGTTGTGGGTTAACAGCTGGTGTAGATCTGTGGAGATCGTGATGGACGCCTGGCAATGTTGCTATGATGTAAGTCTCGGTTTGTCGAGAAGAGTTGAACAGGATTTGAAGACTCACAGATCGCATATCATCTGGCCATTCCAACCTCCCATGGTCCTTATGCCCTGGACCAAAGTCGATAGAACTTTCAGACTCGATATTCGACATGAGGTTCGCAGACAGCTATGAATCGACAATGCAATGATACGCAGCTAGCATTTGTAAGCTGAGGCAACGTTCCCTCCGTCTCTGCACAAATGGAGTTGGCCGTGAGGGGTTCATGAATTGGGGAGGATTTGAAAACTCACAGATCGCATATCTTCTGACCACTCCACCTTCGTAGAGTCAATATCAATACTGTATGTCCTGACCCAATATCGACAGACCCTATGTCCAACATATGATCCAATGTAACGGTGACAGAAAAAGCCATTAAGAGAAACACAGCATATAAAGGGACATGTCATCGTCATACACGTTCCTTGCATCTCACTAAAAGAATGGATATAGAAGTAAGTAATATACACACAAAAGAGCAACGCCCAAAAGGCACAAATGCCAGGTTAAGAATGAATAAATGCGTAAAACCGTGAATGCGTGGCGTGGGTTGACTGACTGACTGACGTGTGGGGATGGGTTGGGTCTCCGAGTCAGAACTAGCTAGCTATGTAAAAAAAATGCTCGAGGGTTGTCCAGTTGATATCGATATCGGATAAGTGAATTTCGTCTATGCAGGGTGTAAGATAGGATATATAAAGAAATATGATGGTGGGCACTGCGGGTGAGTCGTCATCGTCGTCGTCTCGCGTCTTGAAAGGTTACGACAGCGATGTTGAGTGAAGGTGGAGGGTTAAGGTTAAAAAAGGCGAAGGGTGTTTTGAATTCGACAGACGTCGATTCCTAGGGGATGGGTTGTGCGAGGCGGCAACGCACTGGATAGAATATAGGGGAAGCCAATGGTTCTACGACTAGACTTGCGCAAGCGCCCGTGGTGTCGGACATACATATATAATATGCAAATGGGCGAACGTCTTGTTGCCATCTAGCAAGCATAATGGAGGGGGAGGAGGGGGGGGGGCAAAGCTTGACGAAGGCAGTCTGCCCTGGCGAGCTATCATGATGAACGCCGCTGGGCAAGGTGTCTCATGAGAAGTTCATATCTATAAATAAAAAATGCATCAGCATCGTTGGCATTCAACGTAACCTCCAGGTAAACATGAATAGAAATAGAACTCACGTCAACATCGTCACCGCGCTATTAGGCACAGTTCTCAATAAATTAATAGACAATCCCTTGTACAAGGCTGTCCAGCCTTCTTTACGGACCAATTTCGTAGTGACGTAGACGACACCTCTACGGGTATGTTGCCGAACCATCCCGTCAGATGACATGTCATCTGCCAGTGGACGGCGTTGAGTCTGCAATCTCGTCCTGATGACCTCATGTGGGTATGTGGCGATAGAAGCTGTCATCTTGGATATCGCAGAGCAGAGTAGAATTGTTTGACTGGTCAAGGGGGCATCCGTATCCTGCTCTAAATACACAAGGTCACGAATGAGTCAGTAAGGAGGAAACAGGGTCGCAGGAAATTTAAAACGACATACGCGCCAAAAGCTTAAGCTGCTCATACAGAGGAAATTGCACAGCAACATGAAGAATACCCAGCAAACTTGGCAGAAGTCCTCGATAGAAAGCGGCAACTCCTTCAGTGCGCCAGATCGTAAGTGCGGCGTCTAGCGTGTGTTTGTAACGAATCTCATCACGAGTTTGAGTCTTGAAATGAAGATTTGAATTAGCAGTCTTTCAACATGGCACGACGAGTATGTGCGCACCATAAACCTGGTCTTGATGACCCATAATGGATTGGTACAGATGGTACTTGCAGCGCCTGCGGTCATAGCGGATAGGATATGCAGACCCCAAGGGTGCTCTCGCATAACGGGCTGATATCCTTTAACCTGGGCTGCTGGGTATAGTCTCTCAGTAGACTTGATAGGTAAAGTCCCCGTAGGGGCTTCTCCGAACATTGTTTTGATTCCATCGTAAACAGCAAAGTAGATGGCCCAGGTTGGGAGATAACCGAGTATAGTTGGGCCGAGACCACGATAAAGACCTCTAACACCATTTTCACGCAAAATATCCTTGACAGTGCCTAGAAATATTTCGTTGAAATATAAAGGAAGGCAAGTTGAAATAATAAGAAAAAAAATAAGATCAGAAACCAAATATGTTGCGCACGATAAGAGAAAAGACGAACCCAAAACCCCTAAGTAACCCATCTGACCTGGGATTGCCCGTTGAGCCTGCAACTTTGTTTTGACAACATCTAAAGGACAGGTCGCTATACTGGCTACTAGCCCACCACCTGCACCGGCTGAAATCCATGAGAAGGAGACGTCAGATGTTATTTGGAGTATTATAAGTTCATAAAATATTCACCAATCATGCTATTTGCATTCCATTTTGCTTGCCGAGTACCCATATCCCTGCCCCGCCTCTGAGCGGGGGATTGAGAGGGTAGCTGCTGGCTGGTATTGTTGGAGGGGTGGTTAGTCGTCGCCGTGAGGGTGAGTGTAAGGAAGGAAGAGCAGAATTATAAATTCCCTGTTGTGTAATGATCTCTAAAAACTACTCCCACCTCAATTGACCCTTATGTCAGTCTCGGTTTATCCCGGGTTCTACCGGATCTTTATACCTTTGTCTCCGCTTTTCAAGAAACATTTGATAATTAAAAGAAAAATATTCCGCGATACAGATAAAATACATCTTATAATACAACATATAATGTTCATCGTGAAGGTCGTGAATCAGCTGCAATCACCCAAATACCCCTATGGCGAGCATTATCACACCAGAGTTCTAACTCCGATTGTCCGTTTTGTATATCAAAAACGAAAAATCTCTTCTGCCCTACACGTCTAATACGCAATCCTGCAGGGGATGGTTGCGTCATAATTACAGTTTGCAATGACGGATATAGTGTCTTCTCCTCGAACAACGTCCTGCCCAGTGCCTCGCGGTCAGCAACTTGTTTCAATACCCTGTACGAAAAATGCGTAAGGTTGGGGAGCGGAATTGTCATTGGAATGCGATCCATAATGATCCGCAAATGAGTTATCTGCTGCAGAGGTGCCAATGCTTTCGGATCCTGAACAAGCTGCGACCATGCCGGAGAGAGCGATAATAGAAACGTAACATCCTTGAGATGCTGATGGCGGAGCTTTGTATGTCGTCGTGGACGGACGATGGAAACGTCAAAAATCATAACGGTCGTAGCCAGTGATCGTAAATTTCTGCAGTCATACACAATTTCTGTGCACTTGCTCAGCAGTTCTTCCTTTGGCGGTGTAACCCAAAGGTGACGAATGAGTTCCGAAGTGGTTGTATTCTTCTGGAGAAATAAATGGAAGGAGGATATCTGTCTCTCGTCGATGAGGAGAATGGGCATTCGTGAAAGACAGGCATTGTGCGTCATTCGGGAGCAATATTTTGACACCCTAATGAGGGACAAGTACGTCTGCGGCCAGTCAGAGCAGTGTCCGAGGATTGTCAACACGAGTTCCGGAGGGAGATCGAAAATAGGCAAGGGACCACGTTTCAATCGCTCCTGCATCTCCTCTAACTGACGCTGGGCAAGTCTAGCAGCTTGCAGCCTCCTTGCATGAGCGAGCGTATGTCTCCGAATTTGCTGCGGTTTCATATCGTCCTCGTCAAAGAGAGAACGACCGGTGAGCCTGCTGACAGCGTAGGTGTAAGACACAGAAATAAGGAGGATCCATGATATCGTCCATTTGGCGTCTTGAATCTGTAACATGGATAAAGGAATCCCAAAAAAGTATGAAATCATCCTTCCTATGATAATAGTGCACACAAAGTAGGACTAGCCGTCAGTCGTTCGTCAGTCACATCTAGTGAACGAGCACTCACCTACGCGAGAAAGAGGAAACTTTATGCAGGTGGGAAGGAGGCTGACTGGCATTTCTGCCTAATGGTAAATATGAATTCCACGCGGATTATCGCGAGGCAGATCCAAGCAGCAAGCCTTTGAGAGCTGATTTCGTTATCAGACACACTAATCAAACACGAGTTGACTCTGGAAGCCCATGCAACCCAATTCGACGACCTTGTCCTCGATTCTGCCGCTTCAGGACGTAAGTGTCCGTTAAATCTTAGGTCGACAGTGCTGAGAGAGAAGTGTCTGAATCGGGACAAGAGCTGAGTGCTGGATATCTGCCTTTCTGTCTGAATGAGGCCAGACTGGTGGTGGTGGTCGATGAAGGGGATACCTAGAGTCAACACCTGCTGTTCATCACAGCGTCCTTATATAAATAGCGATTAACCTCCCTTTCGGTCGAAAGAAAAGGGCGGGGGCGCGGTAGCCGGTTGGTCAAGGTAAGTGACCAGTGACAATGAGAGGTTTAGGGGCGGCTCATCAATCATTATTCAGGGGCACATCGAGTTGATGGTCTGAGCACCTCATCAATGTTGACAACAACCACAACTACGACCTGCGACCGCAGTGTTTGACACAAAAAAATTATACATTCTCTTCATACTTGCTATACATTCTCATTGGAAACTTGGTATCAGATATCATTGCACAACATGATAAACCATCAAGAAAACCGGTTTGATTGTCGTCTGCCAACCACCACAGGAACTGTTTGCATCTTCACTTCTGAATGTCTTGAAACCGACTATGAAACGCCCTGCAACCTGGTCATGCGTTCCTTGCATTCTTGCAGAGATTCACCTCAAAATATTCCATCCCATGCGTCATGATCATCAGGCTCGTTTTATTTCAAGAAAAAGTTGCTTCTCAGACAATTGCTTCTCCAATTGGACCACAACTGCTTGCATTCAAGCTTCTATGTCTTCCAGGAAACAATCTAGCTATTTCTTAGGACTTCGATACGGCAGATATGGTATAGTTTTCTCTTCTTTTTTGGAACCTCGTCAAAGACGCCAGCAGGAACGGATGCGCAGCCGGCTTGCGAATTGCTTCAGGAGGCCGTGCTAGATGCAGCACCAATTTATTCTGTTTTAAATGCTATTCATATCGGGTTTATCAGACTAAATTGTTGGAGTCGAAGCGAGATGTATTACGAAGCTTTATTTTTAAGACGCAGACGATTATCCTACATAACTCCCACTTCCACTCTCGTTGGTGCCACTGTCGAGTAATGTTTCTTTCCAAAGCCTTTATCGCTCTTATATCGTCTGTGCACTTCGCTCTGGGTGCACCATCGGACGCCGCGATCGGCACGACCGTCAAACTTGATTGTCAGTGGTTGAACTTTCTCCTCTCAACTATTGTTCGCTCATTTTCATCGCCTTTTATCGCCAGATGGGACTTTCGTTGGTGCTTCCAACACAGCAACTGGCATTGTATCTTTCCGCGGGGTTCCCTTTGCAGACCCACCTCTAGGGAACTTGAGGTGGCGCCCCCCAGTGACCCCACCCTCAAAGCAGCTTGGGACTGTAAGTGCTACCCAGGTACGTCGTTTCGTTTCTTCTAGGCCCGGATTTCGAAGATTTAGTTGAATTGTATAAACATTTCCTCTGTCGTGGCCTCTCTTCTAGTTTGGGAAAGCCTGCATCTCCACGACACAAACTTCTGTGGGCTCCAACTCCGAGGATTGTCTTTTCGGAAATGTAGGTATTTGCGAGCTCTTTAGGTTCTGCAGTTTTAACAACGATGCCGCAAAGGTCTTCCTCCCTAATAACACGAAAACCACCGACAAATTGCCCGTAATGGTTTGGTTCCACGGTTAGTACCATCCCCAGTCGCAGCCACCTTAAACAGCACTTATATTATCTCGCATAGGTGGAGGTTTCCAAGGAGGAGACAGTCACACTGACCCAACGTTACTTCTACAAACATCCGCAAAACCGTTCATATTTGTTTCATTTGAATATCGTCTCGGACAATTCGGCTTCTTAGGTGAGCTATATCATCCAGCATTCTGGGGCCTGTACCATGTTTAATTTTATCTTCAGGTGGAAGTCAAATTGGTCAAGACCGGGGGCTGAATGCAGGTTTACTTGACCAGGTAGATTTTTAGCACCTATGATAGGCATATAGCCAGCTAATAGTGTTACAAAAGAGGGCCGGTTTACAATGGGTCAAGCGCTATATCTCACAATTCGGAGGTGATCCTAAGTGAGCGGTTTTTTATCAGGCACGGTCCGTATCCCTGAGTTCATTCCTTTTTTTTCTCTCTTCTGTGCAGCCGAGTTACAATTTGGGGGCAATCTGCTGGGGCAGGATCTACCATGTTCCAAGTACGACATCCCAATTTTATCAATCCTACTGCAGCTCAACACGTATCATAGCTAATTGCGAATGGAGGAAACAACCAAGGGCTTTTCCAGGCCGCCATGGGGGACAGCCCATCATTAAGCTTCACTCCTTCATTTGACGGGACGTATGTGGAGGGAATATATGAACAGTTTGCTTCTTTTGCGTATGTTTAGAACTTCCTATCTGCTTCCCCGCTCAAGCCCCAATTAACTCACTATCTTTCTTTTTCTACAGTGGCTGCCCTAAAAACGCACAGACACTCTCATGCTTACGCAGCAAATCCAGCGACGTTTTGACAGCAGCAGGAAGTAAAACCCTGGGTGCCCGACTTGACACTCTCTTCGTCTTCGCTCCGATTTTAGACAACAACTTTATCACTCAGCGACCCGTTGAAGCGTTCAAAGCAGGCAACTTCGCCCGCGTCCCAGTCTTCTTTGGTTCCAACACCAACGAAGGCAACAACTGGTCTGCGGGACTCAAAGACCCCGCTGCGAACACCTCTGAACCTAACGCGAACGAGCAGACGGTTACGACGTTTTTCCAAGGTCAATGGGCGACAGTGACTGATGCTGAACTGGCGGAGGCAGAGAAAATGTACCCTCTGGCTTCGTTCTCTAATAGTGTCAGTGCACAAGGTGCAAGGATGTACGGTGAGGCGAGATATATCTGTAGTGCTGCTATGATCACCGGTGCTGGAGCTCGGAAAAAGGTAGCTGGAGGACGGTCTTACCAGTACCAGTAAGTGAACGTTGTCTGGCTACATGCGGGATTTGTTGCATTGACACTTTTTCCAGCTACAACAACCCTCATCTAGGGTCTGATCATGCCGCGGAACTTGGTGGAATATTCGGGCCCTCTTCAAGTGCCAACGCAGACGACCTAGCTCTCTTTAAAACAATGCGCGAGTTTTGGTCCTCGTTCGTAACGGATGGGAAACCTACTTCAAAGTCCGCTACTTGGGATGTAAGCAAAGCTCCTTCAACCCCTGTTTGGTCAATCGAGTTGATTTTTTTCTCCTGCGATAGCCCGTCACTGCAGATTCTGGGAGCCCTCGTATACTGCTTCAGCCAGGAGCAGTCGCTATGGAATCGTTGACAGGCGATTTTATTGACCGCTGTGATTTCTGGCATGGAATCAGTGGTGATATGCAGACGTAAACCTTATCAAAGCTTCTTTGGCCTATCGTAGGAAAAGTAAAGCAAAAAGACCCAGAATTTTGTCTACAAGAAGAAAGCGAATTGCCCAACCAACGTGATCAGCAAGCCATATTCACCGTTAGTAGCAAATATACACCTCCAAGAACGTGGGCTATATTCTGCTGCCAGCTCCCTCGTCGTAGCCGCTGCTACGAGGTTATAATTGCAAAAGCAAGATTTTGGCTCAGTGACGTCAGTCCTTTCGTCGTTCAGTTGATGGCTCTTGACTAAATAGGGGCTGGAGCCTCATGAGGAATAATTGAGGTCAGCGAGACATCAACTAAATACCTACTTCTCCTTTCCTATCTTAACCCACTCATCTTCACTTTTCATTCCTAACCTACAACCCACCCGTCGAGTTTCAAATATGCCTTGCTCTGCCCACCTCGTTCCTGCAGAACTTCTCGAATTGTTTATTGACGAACTTGGAAATACAGCCCACGATCGACAGTCCTGGGATGCCCTCCGAGCTTGCCTCCTCGTATGTCACGCCTTTCGCTATCGCGCTCAGCGATACCTCTTCCGCGACATCAAACTCGTTCAAGATGCGCAAGTGCAGAGTACCAAGCTCGTCTCGAGGCTTTGGAAGCTAAAGGCCATTATGCTTGACTGCCATGACGCCACAATTAGCCTCCTTCCCCACGTCAAAAGCTTCCGTTTGGTTATGGAGAGCTCCGCGTATGCCGCGTACGGCATCCTCGATAATGAAGCTTTACCCATAATATTGCGAGTGCTATACCCCCAACTCGAAGAATTTGCGGTGTGGATAAGGTCTTTCTCGATGGCCGTGAATTGGAGTCACCTCAATAACGCCTTCAGAGACGTGTTTATGACCCTATGCCGATCCCCGAAGCTCAAGACGCTGAGATTGCGGAACATGGTCGATCTTCCACCGACTATCCTGGCCGGAAGCGCAGTTAAGAACATATGCTTCCATATTCTGCGATTTGACAGCACCGCCTCCCCCATCCTCGAGGGACTGATACCCAACGGCCAAGTCGAATCCATCAACATCGACTTTTGTTTCCCCTTCCCCACACTAGACTTAGCAGAGGCAGAGGAAGATCCGAGAGACGATGCGTTCTCTGCCTACTTAAACGCACTAGCGCAGGTCAAACGCCTCAAATACGTCATCTTCAGCCAAAATGACTTTGTGCGCTCGATGCAGGTAGCACGAAACGCATTCGCCCACCTCGAGGTCCTGGAACTGGAAATCATCGAGCTTGTGACGCATGCATTTTACAACGACGCCTGGTCAATCCCATTCGATCAGTTGCCGAACCTCCACACCTTGATTCTGGGTCACAAGACGGACATCAGGATAGGGGCGGATGACCCACTCACGAAGATTGCCGCGATCTTGCAGCCCCGTACGATGCCTTGTCCGGCGTTGCGGGCTATCGAGTTCAAGCTTATTGTTGCGTCGAGTGCGCCGTGGATTAAGAAGTCGGAGTACTTCCCTGGCGAACAGGCTTGGGCTGCGCTTGACACCTTGTTATGCGAAGAGGGTTTTGATGGCTTGGATTCGATCAAGCTCAATCTCGAATACCACATCCTACAGGAACGGCCTTGGAAATTCGATTCGAGGGTGTTTGAAGGAAGATGCGAGAAATTTTGCGAGGAGATGTTCCCAAAGATTTATTCTTCGAAAAGGAAGAGGATGTGGGCCTCGGTTAACTGTGTCCCTCTGCCATACTAAGCCCCCTGTCCGAGTTATGACATGATGACTTTTACGATATATACTCACAATTTATTGGCACTGTACCAACACCATGCTTACTGACTTGCTTTAATGAGACACTAACCTGTAACCTATTTATATGTACTTACGAGCAGATAAGAAGTGTATCTAACTGTATGATGGACAGTAGTTATGTATATGAATGAAGCTGTATTGTATCATTCCTATTACTTATGGTAATCATTTGGAATTCTGCACCTGTGAGTTTCCCAAGTTTACATTGAGGACGCAGCAAGGGAAGTGTAACAGACATCAAGAATGTTCCTGCTATCAAATTCATCCACAGCACCTTGGCATTGTGGGTCGGTCGGATTTAGTTGGCATCATTCCTGATGTCGACCGGCGCTAAGTATTTTAGTCTCTTTGCCACTGTTGCAAGATCATTCGTCAGGCACCATCCTGGCGTTTGGTTCGAACGAGCGCCATACACAAGCCTCCATGAAAACTCGCAAAAAAAATCAAGTCCTTCGACATTCAGGAGACCACAAACTCCACACATCCTGCGAAAACGGGCTCCGTTAATTCAGGACTGTGCTTCTCTGTGAATAAGAACACTTTTGACGATCGGGGGTGGTAATAACACCGGTGAAACTCGGTTTAATGATCAATCTGTCAGCATCAAGGTAGCAGTTTAATTGCAAGGTTGGAGTATGTATACTTACTGCCGGCCTGGATATCGAACCTGAGATTAATTGTCAATAAAGGAATTAACGCCTCAATGGTGTCTCCTGCTCCTGGGTCCTGAATGGAATGTAGCCATAACGCATAAATGTTCGACCCTCATTCAAACAGGGTGTTCTCTCTAAGCTGTATGTAACGTCGAACGTGAACGACATAAATTCAGTGCACAGTCCACGATAGGATCGTGATACCATCACCGTGGGCGTCCTTGAAAGAAGATTCAGAATATCCATATATGACTATGTCTCTCCAGAGTCAAATTCGCCAACGAGGCAGGGTTCAAGTTGCCTTACCACGTCACCCTTATCACTGACATACAATGCAATACTTACATGAACGAGTACCATAGAACCTTCTTTGAATTTCATTTCGTAAGAGACCCTATAGAGCTGCCCACCCCCTCTCCTCACATTTGATAAGAAGGAACCAAAGGGCTGGTGGGAAGCCTGAATGAAAAGATCGCACTCGTTCATAACTGCATTGACATAAAGCACCGTCGAAGGTCGATGTCTTCAAGTTCGTTGTATTAAAACTATCCCTACACAAGTAAAATATAATGCACACCCTTGACGTACTTCGCACTTACCCTACCCACCCAGATTTTCCAGAGTTACACAGACTTGCGCAGGTCTAATAATACATTTATGCAGTCATGGGCGATGTGGCAATCGGAAAACTCTCAGGTCAGTCATTCGATTCAATTCATCGGGTCGCCACACCCTGAGTAGGACGTTAGAGCGGTAACTTGGGGTGCATCGCATAGATCTTTATACTGCATATTCATAAAGACTTCATTTAATCTAGCCTCCAGAGTCTAGGGACTCAGGCTCCAGCCAGGCCACAGTACTTACTACGCAGAACGAAGTAATGTTATGTTATGTTCCAACCGACCTCCAATATCACAATCCTAAGCAAGTAAGGCCCAAATGGTAACGTCCGCGATATTACTGGACAACTGCGTTCGAGTCGCACCTCTACGGGCACCTCGTCTTCGCAAGGACTCATAAATAGATAAGGTGCTCCAACGGCAGCTTCGTGTTCCTAAGCGAAGCGAGCTAGAATATATTGGAACGTACACCAATGTGCTAATGTGAGAAGGAAGCACATTGTTCATAACGACCAGTCCCTCGTACTTCAAAAATAGACGTCCAGTTTTGAATCTGAATTGGCATCCCGCCTAACTGAACACAAAAACTAAATTTGATAGAGAAGAGAAGAGCAAATTGAATTCCATTGCATTAACTGACATGACAAATTGAAACCTTCGATGAAGATATTTGAAATGTGACCAAAAGACAAAACGTAGCATACTAGTATACAGATTGTGATATCGAGAGGGGAAACCAGGAAATGAGAAGAGTGAGGAAAAGCAATGCCAGGGAAAGCCAGAGTCCAGATGGAGTGGTGGTTGAGGCGGTAAAATGATGAGATGACATGGGTCGAGTCATGAGGTGAAAATGATGACGGTGCAGATGAGAATGTGAACAGGGCACCGGACATCCGACGCAGGGTGTACAGGCGGAATGGTGCTGAAGTCATGCGATGAAGATCCAGGGAATAATCGGAAGGCGAGAATGGAGCTCGAGAGCGGACATAATGGGTGGGGCATGCGATAAGGGTAGAATAGGATACATCCCACCCTATCGGCAGAAAAGAGGAGCAAATGAAGAATGCGTCGGAAGGAGCAAGCGACCATGTCATGATGGGAGCAATGCGCGAAAGGTGCTCTGTAGCGCAGGATTTGTCACGACAATTCATGTCATGACGAACCATACATGCTACGTCGACGCTTGCACTACTACATGAAAATGCAACATCGAAGTAAAGATCAATGTCAAGAGGGGTGTATAGATGGAGGTATGCGATGCAACTAACTACTATGCGTGATACAGGTCCTGTTATGTCCATGAGCGTGATGAAGTTCGTAGATGTTCAAAAAGAAGAAATGAAGAGAAATAGTAACGAAATATCCTAACATATCGTGAGCTTGCCAGTCAAGCAATTAATGTAAAATGCATGACTAGCTGAGCTTGATGACTCCAGAGGGAGTTCACAAGCAGATCGTGAAATCGTCAAGGGTGATACCCTATTCTGATCATAATCAGAGGACGACAAGGGCTAGCATGGACGTCATGCTGACGATGAATACATTGAGGTTCAATGATCCATGAATAGAAATTCCTGCACCAGTGTTAGCGGCGAGAGGCGTAGGAGCAGGCGAGTTGGCGGCATCATCTGATGCAGCGGCAGATGGGGAAGTTGACGTGGGGAGGGCAGCCACAGAGGAATCTGCGGGTGTACGGGATGGGCTTGCGTTGGGAGACCCATCAGTCGTGGCAGATCCAGTAATTGGGGTAGGCGCGTTGTTGAGTGACTCGGTAGGTGAAACGGGGGCCTGGCTAGATGATGCTGGGGGTGGGGACGGGGCAGCGCTGGAAGATGAATTGTTGCCTCCAGATTGAATACGAGTTATGGCGAAACTAGGACTAGTATTGCCGGAGTCTCCGAATACTGTAATGGGAATTGTCGGTTGGTATTCTTATCATGAAGCGAGAAATGCAATGAACTTACAAACGATAAGGTAGTCATTCCGAGGAGGAACATTTGGCACAGTGAGTTTCACACTACCGTCGCGGAGCTTGAAGCCCTCTGCGAGAGGATGATCTATTCATAGCAAAGGTCGTCAGTGATGCTCTCTGGAGTTTAGAAAGTTGCGATCATGTCATAGTTGATCCTTTAGCGCAACTCTTGTCACAACGGTTTTTCCAGCTTTACCAGAATTCTCCCGTTGAACAGCAAGGGGCATTCGCAGATAGGACAACTCGTCTCCAAGGAAGACCGCAAGAGAGAAAATAGAGCGTTCAACTTACTGAAATCCAGGTTGAGACTGTCGTTTTCATCGAAGCCAAGGATAACCTTGCCAATGGGATTGGTGATTTGTGAATCAGGGGGGAAGTTGGAGGTATCCCTATCACACACGAATGTGCCCGTCAGCACACTGGCATGGTACCGGTTGACAATGAACTGAAAACTCACCATGTAACGGTTTGAACACTACCCACTGGCCATACTGAACTGGCATCGGGCTTGATGATTTTCGGGGCAATGACATCCCGACGACCCATAGCCAAGGGTGTAGCATGGACAACAGCAGAGGAGACAAGAGCGAGAACAGTCGTTAGAGCTTTGAAGGCGAACATGATAGTAATAACAGCTCGTTGAAGGGCGTCAAACAAAGTGCCAATGGAGGACTGTCGTGGACGTAGTGGGAGACAAGCGTCAACAAGTTCTCGTATGTTCGTTGAACTGCTTAAATACAATCGGCTACTATTGGTTTCGAACATGTGACCTTCGTGATTGATTCATTGCTGAATTCAGGATTGAATGTCTGTCTGTCTGATGATCATTCTCTGGTCCCACGTCGGCCAGGGGTCTGTACGCTTAGGTAGGGTCCTCCAAGATAACCAGACCCATATGCAACATTTTGGACTGCTCCTGTAGCGGAGCGTGACAACGCGTTTGACAACTCTTGATCGAAATTATGTTGGTGAGAAGTTACGAAGATGGTGATGCATATTAAGAAACGGATATTGTACGGCAGTGTGTTTACACTTACTATTAATACGACTACATACTGGTGATACACAAAAATAGTCCTGAGGAGATGTCGAGGTGGTGTTACAAGGGAAGGTATTATATCAGGAGGTAGTGGCGAAGAGTCCTGGTACTACAAAAAAAAGTTCGAGAGCGGGAGCACAAATTAATCCCAGTCGTAGACAGTGTCTTGGATCTCAAAGTCGTATTGTGATGAGGAGAACCATTGGAGTTGGTTTGATATACGTCAAACATCAAACAGGAGAAAGCGGATGGGGCGGATTTTAATGTGTTATTGAAAAGAAGGCGCCTGCGTTGCCAGAGTCTCCGAAGACTGTCATGAGACGGATCAGTAAATCTGGACGAGATCACGAACAGCGTGCTCTGAAACTCACCAATGATTTGGTAGTCATTGCCTGGAGTGACTTTGGGTACAGTAATTTGAGCCTTGCCAGTCATGACATCGATGCCAGTGGCCAAGGGGTGATCTGATGAAAACCTATGAGTCCGGAAAAAGATATGTGATGCGCAGAAATACTCACCGATATCCAGGTAGCTGTTCTTCGCCAAAATGATCATAGCTTTTGAATTGGTGATCTGCTTGGGTGGGTGTGTAACGTCCCTACGAACGGCGGATCAGCATTTAGTTAATAATTTCAAGTCGTCTAGGAGATTCGAAACTCACCAAGTGACTGTCTGTTTGCTGCCAATTTTCCAGACAGAGTGCTCATTAGGCATCAAAACAGGGGGTACAAAGACATCGCGTTGTTCCAGCTGGACAGGTGCGGCAAAGGCGAAAGAGAAGAGAGAGAAGACGAAGAACAGGGAAGACAGGAAAAATTGCATTGTGATATGAAGATTGGCTGTGTTAGAGACGATACAGTAGTTGAATGCTAGTGCAAGGCTGGCTTGTTGGTGGTAGAGAGAATATGAGAGATTATATGAAGGTGACCTGACTGGTGAGGAAAAAAAGAGGTCGAATGAACCCTGTATATATAAGTTTTGTGCTCATATCATTTCATATCGGGGATATGTAGAACCGTCGCTACGAATGGCTATGCTCTTGGTGGATCGAGGTTTTGGTTCGAAAATAGCACCAATCACCCAATTTCCCACCATCGTCCCTTCTCCTCTTCCATCTTGTTCAAACTCCAAGCTCCAAATCTCTGCCCGATTCAACTCACAAACTCTTCATCACCATAACCTATTTTGTAAACTCCTGACTCGTGCTCGTGGCTGCATTCAAACGGAGATCTCACATCTGGACGAGCTTTGTCAGACATGACCGAGTAGCGCCAGTGCTCCACGTCAGATATTAAAACATTTGTCACTGTTGCACAGTACTCAGCAGGTCTCGCAGGTGTAAATTTGACCAGACCCTCCGAAACGTGCCGTCCTATCCTTCCCTTGTGTGCCGGCTCCACTGGTGTTTGTGTGGAAAGTAAAAAACATTCTTTGGCAGTTCATAGCCAATAGAGGCCACGCTTGACCTATCTCCTCTCAACGCCACCACCGAAAACCTGGTAGATCTTGCTCTAACCTATTATTTACGATCGTAGCCAGCGCGCAGACGATCATAGGTCAACTTCACCCGTGATGACAGCGCTTTGACTTTGGTGGTAACCACCAACACCTGTCTTCCTCGTCGATAAACGCTATTGATATCCTCGAACTTGTCTTCGATTACTTTGACTGGCCTCGCGACCCCATTTTTGTCGTTCATGAATGCTTGACTTCTGATTACTCGGCATCGATCGTATTTTTACAACGTTAGACTCGAATACTCTTGATGTCGCCGTGAGCGGCGAACCGTAAGGAGCGGACACCGCCTCACGGGTAACTTGGCGTAACAAATTACCCCTCTGCAAGCCCCCTGCAACCTGGCGCTCCCTGGTATTATCTCGTCTGGATGATCCCCAGCTATGGTCTATAGCCCATCATCCACAATATCTTTTAGGACCTGCTCCATCGCCCGGAGCAACTTGATGCTTCAAGTTTCCTGAACGCCTCCGAATCCCTTAATCTCCCCAACTGATCAAGTTCTTCACGACTTGCTCAAAATAGTTCCTCATTTTCAATTGCCTTTGCACTAATCATTCTTCGACGCGGAACAAGTACTTACCTTGTAATAGACATAAAAACGGCCATCTTCCGGTTCGGCAGACTTGAACGGTCCCGAGGCTCAACATAAATTGAATGAATGGTGAGCAAACTGCACCAGTCTACTTTGCGATATGTGTTACAATCACATTGGGCTAGTCTTTCTTGTATCCAGATCAGCACAGTGAACAGATGTGGTTCTACCCAGTGCAAGTTAGGTCTGATCCCCGTTCTTTACACCGCTGGATTAGAATTTGAGGATCAGCTCCACCCTTCTGCAGCACCAGCAAAGCTCAATCTCCTAGATTTGGTCCGCTTCCCAGTTCGCCGACATGACGGGTTCATTCCAGCAAAAAGGGCAGGTAAGCGCCAAGTTCTCGAATTCTAAATGTCTAAATATGCGCTTCCTTTTCCCTTTCCTTTCAACCGAAAAAGGAACATGTGCGGTCAATGGGGAGGAAGAACATGAGATGTCAGGCAGAACCCAATTGCAATGTAACGGATTGAATCTGGCTCGCGATGCACAATGAATGGGAACAACGTACGACTGATTTTTGGCAACTCGATCTTGCAGTAGATTTGCTTAGATCCAGGCCACCCAATTTACCCACTGTTGGAAGTGCCAGCAATGCTGGCAGCGGGACAGACCCGCAGCCTCGTTGTCGAACCCTTCGAATTTCAATACGAACGTAGCTGAGAATGAATTAGGCTCTTCCCTCTCCCTCGCTGCCTTCTGCAGCTGCGCCCCGTACGCGTAATAATCTCCGCTGTGGCAAAAACATGCTTTTTACTTACCTCAGTACGCATCTCTATCATCGCTAGCGTCACGGAGAGTCCTTGGTCTCTTCTTTTGTTGTTTCGAGCGAGGACTACCATTAGAGACGACAATCTGGATCTGCGTCGCTGTCATGTTCGACTTTTCAGGATCTTTACACGTAGATGCACCTGGTTCTAGGGTACTTCATCAGATGCAAATCACCGGCACCTGGTCGATCCGGGCATCTCTGCACTGCATCAAGATATCAACAATGGGCTACCCAAAGTGAGGCTCGCGAAGCCTCCTCATCAGCGACGCTGGTAGGCGTGACATGAAAAGAGCTTATGTTGGCGCTATCTAACCTTACCAGTATGTAACTTAGGCTGGTAAAGCAAGTCTGTACAGAGAAACAACGCTCAGGAACCCGTCCGCTGATTACCTCTAACTCTATAGATCATGCCGCGTCACACTTAGACTCTACCCCAATCTCCACAGGTTCAACCTTATCATATTGCATCCCTTGTTCTTGCAGGCTTCACTTCAAATATTCTGGTACCGCTACGCACATAGCACCCAGCATATACTTAATCTCATCTCACCCGTCATGCAGTGCGTCAGCTGGACAGATCTCGTGTACCGGGAACAAAAAGGCATACATAATACGGTACATAATACACTGTTCTTTCTAAACCTTGCGTCACTCCAACCTTACTTACGATTGAGATGAGATGGGTTGGAATGTGAAGCCGGAGGCGAAGGCTCAGCAGCAGAGTGCTAAAAATGTCCCGGCGGATCGGGTATAGAAGTATGAAACTGAGAGCAGCACAGTTAAGGAGCCCACATTCCGCTTAATTCGACATGCTGTTATAAATCTGCTTTTTCGAATTTATTTCAGGAATCACGTTTATCATAGGATTATTGCAATAATCAACACCGCCTGGACCGATGACGCGCTTACACAATGCCCTTTCGAGGACAGTAGACCAGTCAGAGTCTATTGACGTATTCTGTACGCTATCTTCCTATCACTGTGGCGGGTAGTAGAAGAGGTCAAATAAAAAAAGTAAGCAGGTTCTTGATTGATCTCATTACCCTGGAGAAGCTCGAAGCCTTTCGAAGCCCTCCTCGAAGCAAACGTTCTCGAGGATCCCCGACGTGAGGCTGCTTCTGCCCGTTTTTCTCGAGGTCTGTATCACGAAAATCTCGCGTAGGAGGTAAGCTGGATAAGACTTGCTCGCATCTGGATAGGTTCAGACTGATTTGGGTGATCTGCTGTACTGTATGGATTGCTCGAATCATCGTGCCATGTTGCCCTTTTCGTGATGCTCATTCGACTCGAGTTCTGCTGCCCAAAATCCCCTCTCGATGACGTGTAAGCATGCAGAACTGCCTTCTCATAGTAATATGAATGGGGAGGGTTATATCGAGTAACTATAATTCTGTCTCTCCACATCTTTGACGAACAAGTTTTTAAGATTAATATTGTCCAATTGTGCACAACCTTTCCTAAAGTCTGTCTTGACGAAGATCAGCACGATGAAAGACTTCGAGCCTCAACTACAGTGTTTGTTAGACACCCTCAGTTGTTTTGAAAGGAGTTGGGAGTCAGGCGTTGCGATAGGATTTCTGTCTCTTTGGATCTGCCTTGTTTTCTCGTCAACTCTAGAGTTTGGATGAGCGTCCCAACCTATTAATTTTATAACAGTAAGTATTACGATATATCTTATCGAAACGTTCTTCTTTTCTCTCTTCTAAACACTATTGTAGAGAATGAACTACGTCCATCTCAACGCTCGCGCCGATAAGCCTTGCTTATGATCCTGTTGAGGTTGTGTTGCCTATCTTCACGGTAAAGCGGACTCGCCAACGGGTTAACTCTGTGTCCGATAGTTGATCCTCTGCCTGTGAACTCGATTTCAATCGAAATTGCACTATTAGCAACAAGATCACCTTCGTTTTCGTCACCTCGAGATGTACAGAGACGCTGGCCAGCCATGTTAAATCACCCGAAATTCATACCAAGACGGACGGCGGGCCGGCATCTGAAGCTGTGTTGGTTGGCGGTGAGACCAATGTCCAAGCCATTTCTGCTTTCTTCTCTCACCACCACTCTGCTAACCGACCTCGTTCATACAACATTCGCGTATGATACACGAGAGATAACCTTCAAGGAATAACAGGATGCCTCTCTCCACATTTAACCCGTTCCGATCTCATTCATCTACCCCACGAAATACAGGCTCACAAGACGCTTCCGATGCGACGCCTAGCAATTCTTCCAGAAGTGAAGATCAGATAAGCCCACCACCTTCGTTCTCGTCATCTACTACCAGTACGGACCCTACACCCTCTTCTGCCGACTCTGAAACACCGAGGGTTCAGCCCAATCGAGATCTTGATGGTATACCTCTCGAGGAACCACCACCTTACACTCCTAGACCCGCAGCACATACTGGAGAAACCACGCTTGAGCAGGGTCCCAATAGGCCTTTCCAGCCGCCCCCGCCCCGAAATCCGCAACCACCACCGCAACCACCACCAGTGATTTCACCGCAAAGTACGGGATGGTCGCAGCCACAATCATTTGGATCTCCTGCGCCATATGGGCCAGGTCCTTCTTTTGGTGGTTCTAGCTCATATACCACCAGTTCAGACCTCGTTAGATCGTTTGCAAGTTCTTTGAATAGTGTCGCTAGAAACATCAGCAACAATCTTGGTTCTGCAGGCATAACTCCGCAGTCGACAGGGAGAACACAGTGGTCGTCATACCCCGGGCAGCAAACACATGCATCACGACCATATCCTCCCCCAGTTCACCCTCCTCCAGGTCCGAACTCGTCCTACTTTCCGCCACCACCCCGTCATCCCGCCTCAGTTTCGACGTCGGACCTAACACCTCCCCGTTCACCTCGTCCTCAAGAACGAAGGCATTCTTCTGATTTCGCGAGAGAATTCTACGCCGCAGGTACAGGTGAAGGTCTCATTAATGTTGACAATGAGCCTAGCTACAAACCCCCATCGGGTCCGCCACCCTCATCGGCGCCAGCAGCATCCAGCTCTTCACATCGTCGAGAAGGTTCCATACCGAACGATGGTCGTCCTACAAGTCATCCCATGGTTGGCCACCCCCTTCTAAAAGATGGAAAACTTCTAGTGTATCCAAAAGGGTACAAGTGCGAGAAGTGTATGTTTTTGCTGCTACTTCAAGCCAGCTCTACTTTTAAACGACAATGACGCTAATCTTTATCTTTCGTGTAATTCTAAAAATAGGTCTCAACGTTGGTTATAAGAACGCTGATCCGCTACACCCTTGCAAGAAATGCTGGGGAAAATACGCGAAACCCTTTTCGGGTCCTTTAGCTTATTCCTTTAATCGCCCGGACCAGAGTTCGTCGTCTCCTGGAAGCAACAATTTCCAGAAACCCCTTCCTCATATCCCCCCTCCGGCGCCACCTCCGATCCCACCGTCGGTATCCTTCCAGCCGCCACCTTCGCACTTTGCTCCTGGAGGATACATGAGTAATCATCACGGTGGATTTTATGGTCCACCGAATTCTTTACTGACGCCCATGTCGCCTCCAGCTCCTGGAACAGTTGTTTACCCCGCAGGTGACCCTAGGATTGGAGGAAGACTATGCTGGAGGTGTAATGGAAAGGGAAATGTTAGCTTTATGGTTTTTGAGAGGATGAATTGTGAAGTGTGTGGAGGAGTGGGAAGGACTTTCTTTTGAGCTAAATCTGTAGACTGGAGGATGCATGGACGGTTTCACTGTTGTAATATGTACATAGTGTCTGGTATCTCATGTATCGATTTATTGTCATCCTATCTCACTTTTTTCATTCCATTGACCATTAGTATGTGTAATGAAGACAGGATTTTCGGCTCCTCTTTGACAAAAGACTTCGTTTTCTCAAGCTCCTATCAGGTATGCGGCTACCCCGGGCCATCGGACCGCCGACGCAACGATTCACTGAGACGCGTCAACAGGGCAGCGAGTGCACCTTGAACTGCAACGAGCAGCTTGTTTCGACTAAATTCATACACATACTCTGTTAAAGTCTCATAATACCTACTTTCCTGCTTAATGTCAAACACGAAAGCTAAAGCCGCTAAAGACAAGGTAAGAATCCACGAAACAAGATGATATTGATCAAGACCACTCTCACCATATATCTTTGATTTCTTAGGGAAATGCCGCTTTTAAAGCAGCTGACTATCCTACAGCGATAGGGCACTATACGGATGCCATTCTATCTGATAGGAAAGACCCTACTTATCCCCTCAATCGCGCTGCAGCATACCTCAAGCTAGGCAAGTACGTTCCAACGTGAACACTGCATCTCGACTGGGTGCTCATTCCCTCACTTTTATCATCACAGATTTGCTGACGCAGAACGAGATTGCAGCATTGTTCTTGAGCTGAGCGCAAATAATGTGAAGGCCTTGTTTAGAAGAGGTCAAGCACGTTTTGGGTTGGATCAACTTGAAAATGCGAAGAATGGTGAGGAAGAAGCTCTTTTGTCGCGATATTTGGAAGCTTACAGGGCAACTAGATTTCTCTGATATATTGAAGCGAGAACCTTCGAATGCTGCTGCTCAGGAGGAACTGAGAAAAACAAACGAGCAAATCCAGAAGAAAAAGCCCAAGGTTCATTTCCTTGTTCACCCTTTACATTCTTCGCGACTGAAGGGCTTTTTAGACTCCCATTTCACCAGCTGCCGTTATCTTAGACCCCAAGTCAGCTCCAACAAGAAGAGTTCCTATCAGAATCGTGGACGCTGATGGCAAAGCTTGGAAACCGTCGGGCGGCTCTGAATCTGTTGTAAAAAGCACATCTACGCCACCACCTCAACCTGTTGCTACACCGCAACCTAAACCAACATCGCAGACGTCTCCTGAACCCAAAAAAATTGGCGTGAGTCCAAGCACACTAGAAGCAGTTTCGACGAGATCTATCAAGAAGGAGGGCACGGCCCCTCAACCAACAGCATCACCAACAGCCCCTCCAGAGCCAAAATCTACCCCCACATCATCCACACCAACACCGTCAAAACCTGCGACCTTCCAGGAGGCAAAACAAGCTCGAGAGACAAAAACTACCCGAGTTGGTGGTGGTATTTTCCGCAAATCAGGCGAAAACACTATTTTTGAAACTAGGAGTCAGCCTGTGCCTCCTAAAGACCCTAGCCCAGCACCTAGTACCAAAGTCCCGTCGCCGCCTAAACAGGAGCCCCCTGCAGCGTTCACGAATTTTGCTGCTAGTCTGAATAATGGCGATTCAACCGTAAAAGTACCTAAGACTCTTGTCGAGTTTGCAAGGTCGTGGAATAGCTCATCCCTGGAGGGCAAATGGAGGTCAATTAACGCGAGTTTATCTGTGTTCCACTGGTCATCACTCGTGGTCAGTGCTCATTATTTATTTTTTCAGGCGATCCCACCAGCCAAATTCCCAGAGCTGTGCTCGTCCTCACTGGAATCTCCCCTCCTTGTCGATATCCTCAGAGTGTTCTCAACGGTACTTAAATCACCAGCAGCAGGCGACAACGTCAAGGGTGCTATCATGGACTATTTGGTCAACTTCACTAAAATCAAACGCTTCAATACGCTTCTGCTATTTTTCATTCCGTCGGAAAAGGCGTTGGCAAGGGAGGTCTGGGAACTGCTAGGAAAGAGACCAGAGGGCGTATGGGCGTCCGTTGCGTAAACTCCGCCTCCGCCGCTTTTTTTCCTTGCATAGTAATGTGATCCACATTGCCCTTTTCTTCTTTTGTTTTTATAAAATCTTAAGGTTCAAGATCTCCGTTCACCTGAAGGCCGACGCCGGGTGTTCTGTCATATTTCCATGGTATTTCTCAAGGATTTTTGGCGTCATGTGTCTCCGGAAATCTATCCGTAAAGACACGGACATGCCCGCGTTTTGGTTCGACAAGTAAGCAGCCTGGCACCATGGAAGACTGTCGCTGAGTCAGGGCGTCTCGACTCAGTAGCCAACCCTCATCCTCAACGTGTTTTCAGTGCATTCCCGAACAAGCGTAGCGCTGAAAAGTCCCTGCAGATTATCAATAGGGACCTGGCAGGCGTTTCAATGATCGTATTGAGTATGACGACAGGGTTATCAATGCAGAGCAGGGTACGCGCAAGCAACATATTCACTCACTTGTGCGACTTTGCAAAAAATTCATCGACATTAATATGTTTCTCTCAATCAATCAAATCCTGCACGCACGAAACTCTTAGGGTCAGCTGGGCCCCACACTACATGCATGCGAACGGAAGAAAACTCCAATATATTTTCACAAAACTCCCACTAGAGTCTATAGCTAAGAACGGTGGGCGTTTTGAGAACAAAATTCCCTCCGGCGGTATCTGAACTTTATCGGTCAATATTTCAATTTGGGAGATATTTCCAGGAATAGTTGTCGGAACTGGACAGAGACGCCTACAGACGCCGCTTGGCAAATGGCCAGGTAAACTTTTGCCAAACTCGTTCATCACGAGGGCCAATGTAGGGTGTGTAAGCTAGCCCAGCATTTCTCAGAGTGCCGGATACTCGTCCAGGCCGCATTCCATTTTATGGATTCTCAATACGCATGCGCCTGAGCGTGTACTTGCAACTGACGGTGATGGTGCGGCTCGCACTTAAAGACCGCACGGTGCAGAAGACTCATTCATAACTGGGGTGTGTACTGGAGCTCGAGTTTACATATGTGTGTCAAGAGTCAAAGGAAGACTCTACTTTAGCCACCGAAATGTAAGAAAAAAAATGTATACAATTTTCCGCGTCTTGCGCAGCTATAAATTCCTACAGAAATTTTTTTGTACAGTGATGGGGAATAATACAATTCTATGATGGAAAGAAAGAGGTACCAATACCAGCTATTCCAGAGCTGGATAAAATTATCTACAGACAGACAGAAAGAAAAGCTTGTACGCAGTACGAGGAAGAGGAGGTGGATGGGTGTCGCATGGAATGCATAATGCATGCATAATAGAAAGGGGAAATCCTGCCAAGGCAGTCGACGTCTAAAGCACCTGCGTCGGTTAAAAAGAAAAAAGCGAGGAAAACTAAAAACTACAGGCTAGGACGTAACGTGAAAGCAGTAGACAATTCCGGAAAAGAAACACGTTGGATGGTGGGTTTAATCTAAATGAGTCGCGTCGAGCGAATCAAGGTCTAAGTATGTAAGGCGTGGTGGTGCGTGCCTGTCGGAAGTGGTGGTCCGGACATGTGAGGTCGTGTTGTGGGGTGAAGTATCGTGTCGAAGGCGTGGGGTCGTGAGTCCAAACCAGATTAAAGAGGTGCGGATAAATCCTGGGGAAATGAAAGAGTGGACGCTTTAAGGCTTCCAGCTCTTGCTCATGAAGTGCCATGAGACGGTAATTTTGCCTGCACTCAGAGGAGCCAGCTTCTTGAAAAGCGCAGGGGACATGTCTAAAGTACCATTCAACAAAAGTCAGTTACAGACAGAAACCGTGTGTTGGCTATTAGAAGCGTACCAATGTCTTGTTCTTTGCAAGACTGGCAGCTGTCCCTGGTCATGCCGTAGGCTTTCTTGCCGTTCTGGGTGTTGACAATTTCAACCCACTAGAACAGAAACAGTCGGGCCTAGTCAGAAATGCAGGTCCAAAAGCAAATTGAGTCTGAAGCTAAAATACCTGACCACAATTAGAACCTTTGTTCTGATCGTAGAATCCCTTCCCGATCGCAAGGATCAGCGAGTTGTCGTTGTCCCATTTGCCACAATTGCCGAGTCCTAGAGGTAAATATAGACTGGTTAAGCGCGTGACACAAATTATTGAGCGCTGCATTACTTACCAGGGTGAAACCACGTCCCCTGTCATTGAAAAAAAGGGTTAGTCGCTATTCATGAAGGGGGGGATGAGAGGACTCACTCTACCGACTCGTGTCTTTCGCGCCTCTAATTCGACGAGCTCGCCGTCTGCTACAGGAACAGGAGATGCAAGAGCAAAGATGAAGCAGAAAACAACGCTGAAGATGAATACAACGGAGCGCATCATGTCGAATAGAGGTATGTATCGGTGAGGGCTAAGTTGTGGGTGGTTAGGCAACGAATGGGCAAGCACTCAAGGGCAGATTTTCGTTCGACGAGGAACCCCTTTTATATTCGAGAGATGGGGGGAATTACGCAAGACATCGTGCCCCGGATATATTCAGATTCACAGTAGTGCGTGCACAAAATGGGGTGGCGTCTCCAGCATGTAGGTCTGCACGGAATGTTACCCGATTGCGAAGGGAAGGAGAGAACAAAACGGGTTTGCAAATCATTTTGGTGGACTGGAAATTATTGCCGGACTTGGCACGCGGCGCTGTCCAATGAGAGCGTGTCAATCGCCCATTTCCACTTGAAGCGCGTCAGAGATGACTTTGCGCTGGTAGACGGCTGGGAGATGAAAGCACAATCTCACCGCCGAAATGTACAAACACGGTGGATTTACGGACTCCGGATGTTTTCAGAGACATAAATGGAGGGTCCGCACGGCTTACATTTCCACGCGCTGCAGATGGGCACCAGAAATTTTTCAAATCCTAAAATAGATGAGGTCATGAATTATGATGAGGGGACCTGGATTGTGGTCCCCAAGCCTTCGATGTTGAGTCCCGACTCACGTTGTTATTGGTAGAAGCAAACGCATCTACATTTTAGGGTGAAGACATAGGAAATGACAAACTTACTTTCACCAGTATTTTGCACTGCTCTCACTCAGGCGCTGGCTTCGAAGTTCGGAGGCTTGAAAGGTTGTCGCCCCGAAAAACCATAGGTTCACCACGAGATATGAAGCGTTATATTATATGCCCCTGTTGGATGCCAGTCAAGATGTCGACGTGCACATGTAGTTAATTTATTCGAACGTTGGACAGTGCAGGAACAGTGCAAGAAATGTCAAAGAAATAACGTTGCCGCCGCAAACAACTTCGCCTCTTTTTAGGAAAGAGTTTAGCTCGAAGGGTTCAGCCAAACATCGAGGCTTAACTTGTGCCGAGAAGACTGTGCCCACGCTCAAACATACCCTTTACCCTACCCCAGGTCCGTTTCGAAGTCCTGCGTATTGCGCAGTATTTTTTGGCTTATGCCATTAGGATGAGACGAGGGACGTCACGAGTCTTTGTCCACTACACGTGCATGCATAGGGACCAGATCCTACTAACTACCATCGGCCGACATACTTACTACACCAGTGTACCATCATTACCTGACTTCCACCTCGAGTCGTATTCATTGGGCTAAGTCATTGTGGGTTGATTCATTGCGATAAAAAGGCTTATGTGTATCACTACGATGCCTTTATAAGTATTATAACTCCAATGGCTCTCGTATACTTGAGTTTTTCATTCATGTCGGTCGGGTCATCTCGTGCAAAGCTCGAAGCATCGCAATCCCTCGACCTCGAAGCCCTCCGATTAACAAATCCCATCACATATATGGTGATTTAAACAAACTTGGGTTTCTCGGTACGCATGGTCCTCCCGTAATACACACTACCACCAATGGGATAGCTGCCAATGACAGCAGCCAACGCCTTCAAAGCGTGTTTGCAGCATTCTCACATCAGGCACGTACGATGCACATGTCAACTCTGAAAGAGGTCCATAGCCGACGTCTGTCCAAGTCAAGTAACGGCTTGCTTGTCAAGCCTAAACGTGCTGCTAGCGGCCGTTTGACATTGCAACACCAACCAGGGCGATGACTTTTGTCACTGGATGCAATTTGCAGCGTACCTAGCAACCTTGCTAAGTACTCATCTTGTCAGATAACTCAATCTATCTATATATAGGACATATGATTCCGATAAGATGTTAAAGTTGTCAGCGGTAACTCAGGACATAATTTTGCAATACATCCACCCTGAACAGAGCAGATGAACCTGAGCAGCCAGCGCGTCCAAAGCGGTGCACGCCGCACGCCTATTTAGGTCGCGTGACGTCATTCAATGACATCACGTGTTGCCGCGACCATGCCGATTATGGATTTGGGGGATGCTGTTCTTTAACTACGAAGTACTCTGAACAGACAGCACTCATTCTTACAAGAACTTGAACGCTCCCAAACTACCCTCAATATCGAAAGTATATCCCAGAATATTCAAGAGGAATGGGAACATCTACCCAAACATTTGGTCAGGCTTTACCGGTAAGTCCTCATAGTTTCAGTAAACTACGAAGATATAGATTCATTCAAATTCTTAACCTCGTATACCAATAGGACCAAGTAGAGAGAATTGTCGACTTCCTAGATGCAAACCTTGAGGTTGTAAATGATGTAGGTAATTAATAATGTCATCCACATGTGTCTGACGTCTCCCATCGTAGGTCCGAGACTTGCTTGCTGCACGTGTAACCCTAGAACGGGAATACGCCAATAAATTGCAAATTCTGGCGCGCAAGGCAACAGAGAAAAAGGGAAAGATGCATTACACGTTTATAGTTGGAAAGGAACCTACCAAAGCCCTGGATGCCAATACACTCGGTGCACAGTAAGCATGTTACTGTCCGAGTCCGTTCTTCCAGAATTTTCTGATATATCTCTCGTCAATTACAATCACAGAACCTTAAATACGGCGTATGACTCCATCATAAACTCAATCTCTAGCATTGCACAACTCCACATCACCCATGCTGATAATGTAACCGCTGAAGTCATCGGACCGCTCCAAACCATCGACAAGAAGAGTGAAGAAACGAAGAAGAAGGTGAGATGTGGTTCTCTCGACGGCACCACAGGAACTGATAAAGAGTCACATCATAGGAAATGCAATATTTCCAAAAGTTGCTGACTGACCGTGAACGTGTTTTTAGCGAACGGCTGAAAGTAAGGCTACCTTTATTTTAATCCTATCATTCCATGCCTGACACCCCATACCTAAAAGAGCAAGCAGAAGGTTAGCGGCGACGATACGTATATCATCTGTTATCTAGGGGGGCTGACGGCATAATTCAGTATGACGACGATTGCGCAGAAGTGGAATCAATTCGACAGAAGCAGGCAAGTCCTGAAGTTTATCTCAAAGCTCGGTTGATATCATAATCGTTTGTGTGTCCGTAATCTTTAGGGGCGCGCAACTGACGACAGACATGCGGACCGAGCGGCGAAACAAGCAGAACAGCAAAGAAATGATATGCTGAATAGCAAGAAGTAAGCCCCGAGTGATCGTCCGGCCATGTTTGACTAAACGGATTTGTTTTGAATTTAGTGCCTACCTGATCTCTATCCAACTTGCCAACGCCACGAAAGCCAAGTTTTATGATGAAGATATCCCGAAACTACAGAACGTGAGTACTGGAATAAGAAACACATGCTGTTTAAGGTTCATATATGGGTCCTCATCTCACAGGAGCTGCGTAAGTTGCCGCGTCTAAGAAAAGCCAGATGATTGTCGTGATGTTCTATTCTTACAGAAACTGTGCAAAGCCTGCTTGTCCGAAGATTCAGCAGACTTCTCGTCCACGGGCAGGATTTGGAGCTTAGAAACCTGGATGCAATCAAGACCCGCATTACGGAAGTGAAAGGCAAATTTAATGATATCGACGTCGCCCAAGACCAGGTTTGCTTCATCAATCACAATATCAGGAACTTTACGTCGCCAGATGATTGGAAATTCGAACCCTGCTCGATCCATTACGATACGGTGGGTAACAGTCAACACAACGCACACTCTGCGCGTAATCTAATTTAATCTGCGAATTACAGGACGCGGTCAGCATTGAGACAGCACCCAAAGTAGTAATGCAAAATAAGCTGCGAAGATCCCTTGAAAAACTTCAGGAGTTGAAACCGCTCATAAACGCGAAACGTTCGTTTATTTCCCAAAATGAATCGCTTGTTTGCTCATTCTTATGGAAATTTCTTTTGTTACAGAAAAAGAACTCGATAAGCTGTTCGGGCAAGTCTCAGCATACACCCCAGATAATCAGGTTGGCACTATCGATGACCTGCTTGATGTGAGGGTTGCCGCTCTAGGAAAAGTTCGACAATCTTAATATGTTGTCCCTCGCAGAATTACTTGGAGGCCGCGCATCAAAGCGGCCTTTATTCTAGTTCTGAGCGCATCTTGAAGGCAGAAATCGACGTGATTCGGAAAGCTCTCGGAGGTATGGATCTCTCTCATCCAACTTTGGCGTTTGATTGTAACCTTAACGGAAGGTGATGAGGGTGGGTCGAAGCCCCATTCTTTCAAGAGCTCCGCCTTTTCTATTCCGACACAGTGTGGGTATTGCCAGGTGAGAAGCCCAATTTCTGGGCAAGATCGCAACTGATATAGACTTCGGATCGGTAGTCGTCAATCTGGGGTCTCAGCAAACAAGGGAAGGTATGCAAGACTTGTGGACTATGCGTGCATGCAAAGTGCGAATTGAAGGTAGGCCCTCGGATATGCGGAGGGACCTGGGATAATGATAAAGTTCACGAATCATCACCTGGGATTTTCAGGTGCCGGCAACATGCGAAGAAGCGGAGGAACGGCCGACGAGTACCATTTTCAGGAGAACGAGCGCCTCCCAGCGTGAAAAGCCAGGTAAAAAAACAAAGAGGATTTGAAATATTTTTTGCGCGCTCACTCACAGTCTCCAGACAACACGCCTGCTATTACTCCCTCAGCCTCGTCGTTTGTACAGCCCAGCTCGCCAGAACATTCTTCCAACGAAGACTACCCAAGCGCTAGGGTGCTATTTGATTTCATGGCCACCTCTGAGTTTGAACTTGGTGTAGCTGGTGAGTAAGGAGGACTGAGTAATTCACGCCGTTAGCTGATCCTTAACAGAGGGTGGGCTGGTCAGGGTCCTGGAAGACGACGACGGGTCTGGTTGGGTGAAAGTGATTGATGGAGAGGGTGATAGCGGCCTGGTACCAGCATCGTATATAGCTATATTAGATGAAGAGACCAAGGAATCAGCGGGGCCGAGTGAATCGTCCGGGGAACACGGTGAGCTCATCCTAGAAAGGTTAGGAAGATGCCGCTCACCACCTGCGCCATCCCTAGTGAAAGCCCTATATTCCTATGAGTCCCAGGGGCCTGACGAGCTCAGCCTCCAGGCTGGAGAAATTTTGGAGCTCTCCAGAGGTCCGACAGGAGGGAAAAATTTCGGCGACGGCTGGTGGGAAGGTGAGCAGGTGATAGTTGGTGCAGGCGTCGATGCTGACTGCTTGGCTGTAGGGTTCAACTCGCAGGGGATAAAGGGAATATTCCCCAGCAATTATGTGGGTACCATATTCGAAAAACCGACAGACTCACCTAATCGCCCTTGTCCCAGGTGAAATCGATATGAATCATATCAAATGTTCCGTATCGTTCCTATGTGAAGTCCGTATGAATATCGTAGCGATATGTAGATGGTCCATATTATTCGTTGTTATCTTTATCCGCCAGTAGGGTCATTGCTCGTTCCAATTAAATCTTGATTGCGGACAAAAAAAAATAGAAAGGAGTTCTCCGTTACATGTGTAACAACAGATGGATGGGGGTGAGATGTAAAGTGGCACGGTAGGAAGCCGGGCTTATCCATAACGGTGTCATGGACACAATGGCAGGAGGGTCGAACATCAGGGAAATAACCTTATTGTGGGATGATTAAATTCCTTTTGTTCTGACATATCTCAAGAAATACGACGTACCGATCAGCGACCTCATATTGCCTGGAGCTCATTATCCACAGGCGCAAATGCATCCTTCAGCAAAGGGAAATGACGATCTTGGTTGTAGCAAAAAGCATCGTGCATGGTGGATTGGAAACATGAGGATGGTTGCAAATTGTTTTTTCCTCCATTGTCTCAAGCGACGCTGTCAAGACCGCCACCACCGTGGTAGGCGATGGTCGGTTGTAGTAACAGGGAGACAATGTAGACACGATGTTCCAGACTTTGTCTGAGTGCAAAGGAGGAAGTGAGGGCCAATGGAATGATGACCGAGGAGCACTTTCAGGGTGTCGCTGTCCCCCGACTGTTGCCGCTGCCGAAACGGGCTGAAAATAGATCTGTCTTTGAATTTCAACGGCGAGACAAACCAACCTGAACATTCGCGCCTAGGAGCCCGATGTAATCTCAGCTCCAACATATCGCTTTGGCATAGGGTCCTGTCAGAATATATCGAAATATAATATGCCTACCGCTCAGATGACGGATGTGTCATATTTTCGCCAGTCTGGTGAGTGATTTTGTGGTATAAGAAAACAGTGACATGTTTTCTTGACATGCATGCGAACGCAGTTTGAACGCTAATGTTGGGACGGAGAAATTCTCGAGAAAATTTTTACTATAAGCTCCCATAAGGAAAATCTTCTTGATCCTCTTCGCGTCGGAAACCAGCCAGCACCAGATGCAGGTTCGAATGTCACATAAAGTTCTGCGGGCTTCGAGAGGACCAACAGTACGGCGTATGATCACCAATACAAGGAGGAAGCCGTCGACCGTAGAAGTTTCTCCTGACTGTTTACCAATTCGCATCGCTTGGCGTCAACACGGGTATGTCCATTATCGATAGTAAGTATATCGTGCCAGAAGGAGCTTGACGTGCTTGGGTTTTTAATGATGAAAACCACGAAAGGGAAGGATGGAGCACGCATGGAGGAAAAGGGGGGTTCCAATTAGCGGTTTCATCACATAACCCATGCGTCCCCAGTAGAACACCTGCGAGAATCCGAGTTAAAGGATTTTTTGTAGACGGTTAAATAGACACCAGGGAAACCAGGAAGATGGTTAGCATCTCTAGCACCCTCTTCACTACCGCCCTCTTCTCTTTGGACGACCCCAGCAGCATTCAGGGACACTGTCCTATTCCGAAGGCCTGAAGGAACACTCTCGAAATTCCAGCATAACGTGATTATACCTCCTCCGTTTCGAGGACCAGATGTATTGACAGTTAATGTCCTAGGAATTACACAGGCTAAAGGTCAATTCCTGCCGTGATTTTCCCTCTGGAGTCTCTGGGTCCCTGTCCTACACAATTTTATCTCGTTCATTAAAAACGGGACGCCTGTCAATTCAATCGCGTTACGTCCCAATGCCAATTCCACTGTCCTGGATCGCTGTCTAGCAAAGCCTCCCAGTGTCATCACTAGCAGTCAAAAATCTTGAGCACCATTTCTCGGCTCTGCACTTGGGTGCTAGAGCTTAGGAAGGCACTCCTGCGATGGATGACTGCGATGTGATGCCTCTTGCGAACCTGCAGACAGCTCCGGTATACCTTCAAGAGGGAGTCATGCAGCTGTTGATCGGCATTCAGACGCCCACATAGACTAATATCCTGACCTTGATAGGACGTCCACGGCCTGTGGTTTAGCTAATAATCGCCTCATGTCTTTAGCCATTTCGCTGGCAAGTCCTCCGATATCTTCCTTGAGCCCGCCGGAGGACGCGATAGACCTATGCATGATCGACGTAAGGACCGATAGTTCTTCGTCGTATGTCGGCATCTTCTCACTCAATGTTTGAATCCCCGTCGTTCGCCTTTTAGTCTTATCCAGAAATGGGAATTAGTTGTCGCTCGAGGGCCTCCTGGAATGGCTGGGGCTTGGCAAAAGTTGCGCTGAAGTAGGAGGTAAGCAGTTTGACCTTTATGAAGCCTAACGAAAGCTAACAATTATTGTTGGCAGGCGTAGAACACAGCCGAAGGAGGCTCGTCCGAGTCATTCGCTCTCCAAGTGTCCTAAGCTCGCTGTAATAAAGCGCCGCCCACGCCAAAGGCCGCTTTTTGCTAGAACGAGGTCAGTCGCCACTCGTCTGCAAAAGCTGAACCTCGACGTTTATAATGCAAGGTGCTATGCCCCGTTCAGGATTTTGACTGCATCGTACCCTCCATGGGATTTTTGATCGGAATTAGATTCGGTTAATGGAGAGTTTTTGGGTTTCCGGTGGTTTGAAAAATTCAGGATTTGGGGAGTGTGCGGTGAGCATGAAGAGTATTGTCAAGGTTATTAAGGGTCAAAGAAAAACTTTCGCGAAGACGGAGCAAAGTTTAGAGTTTGAGGTATTGTACTCTCCGATGGGGGTCACGTGGAAAACGAAGCTTATATCGCGCTGAAAGAATGAGGATAACCGAATTTCCTTTACTCCTAGGTCGAAGTAGTACAGAGGTAATCAATTACTGGATATATTGATACAAACATGAGGAGATACAAAGCACTATTTCAAACACAGAAGACGTCCAGATAACCAAAAACCATAAATTATCGTCCACCTCCCACCATCGTTCGCATATAAGTCGAGGGCCCATTGCTCATCGGGCCGTAAGCTCCTGGGGTCATCGTTGTAGGAACGCCCGTTTGCATTGGACCGAGAGTCATGGTGACGCTTTGGACCGCTTGACTTCCGCCAGCGTTTGGCCCTGGAGTCTGATTATGGATATCCCGTGTCGACGACCCACGGTCATCACGTTCTGCAATAGTTGCCCCTCCTCGAGCAGGATCCGTTAAGCCATTAGACATCGAGAATGTTTGGCCTAGTCCATATAGCTTTCCTGAATACTCAGCGTCGTCGATGTGATCGTCGAAATATAACTTTAGGATTTTGAAGAAAATCATTGACGTTAGCAGCGAATCCGACCCTGCTTGTTGACTGCCACCGGTCCTCGGTATCTGATGCGTTGACATTCATGAATTTTTGAGCGGCGAGCTTACATTGCAATATTGACTCACGCCTAGATCATCCGCGACCTCTTGCAAGCCTCCTTTCAAAGATTTTGACGCTTTCATCAAATACTTGATGTCATATACCGTTGGGAACCAAAGCTTGAGTAGGGTAAAGAATGCATCCTCCGTTGTTGGCAAAGATTCGGCAGTGAGTAGCTTGACAAAGTAGCCAAAATCGTAGCCACTAGAAATTCAACAGGTTGTCAACTTGTTTTCATGAGCAGGTGTCGTGGCTGGTCGGGGCAAGAGGTGGGGTATGACGCTCAGGCGATAGTAATACACATAACGAGTGCCTTCTCGGTGACAAAAAACAACTTACCTATGGAAGGATATCCACTTGGTATCACGCGTGAGGACCAGTCCCGAAGTTATCATGAGTTCTGCAAAGTCGTTTGGCAGAATCCCAAATTCCTCGTGCTTCTGAAAGTCAATGCCTGCTTTCTGCAACTGTTCCACCGACTCTGGCGTGAACATATCTTCACTGTAAACTTGGGTTTATTCTTGGATTGGTGAGCAAATTAATCAGGAATAATACCTCAGGCTGAACTTGAAGTTGAATTGCCAGGTAAGACCCTCTGGTGGGCAGTTCCCAGCTTCGTCGGCAAGCGTAATTCCGACCTGGATCAGCTTTAAGAGGTCCACATTACATCGCATAGTCTGATAGTGGTAGTCCGATGAAGTTTTAAATGTCCCAATAGGACGCGCCACAACGCCAGGGAATTCTGTATCCTATGCAGACGTAAGTCCATGAAATGACGCGACAGAAATCAAAATACTGCACCATTGCGATGTAGGGATACTCGTCGATATAATCACGTATAATTCTCATTTCTGCCTCTAGAGTACCAGCCCATACCTCTCGTATTCGGGCCATAGTATAGTTTCAGGCGTAAGCAGGATATAATGGTACAGGATACGAAGAAAGAAGCCAAAAGCAGTCAAGGGGCGACGCAGACACTCAAGGTCTCCTCGGCTTACGTAATGAGTCGACTAAAAGCGAGTCGTGATTCCTCTGAAGCCTTTCATTCCAGTTTGTATTGATCCCGACGTGTTTCCAGGTACATAAATTCTGTTTAATTAATTAATTATATCTGATAAATCGGAGAATTACAAGAAAATGAAATATCTAATAGAAACACTGGTTCTCAAAACCAGGCCATGTAACTTGCTTCGTCCACTAAACCCGCTGTCATTGCGCCATGCTCCAGATTAAATTGATCGTGCTCTCCAACGCGAGGAGAGAGTGGTATAAATGGCATTGGCCTGGGTGACGCAAAATTGTATCGCTCTTCCATATTTATTCCTACACTCGAGAAATGATAGATGTCTGGCAACCATGTCTCCGTTTCCTTGTTGGACGTAGATGGGGTGAAGACGGACTCAGGCTGTAGCAGCGGTTCCGGCCCGATGGTAGATGACGACGGTTGAACGGGGCTTCTTGTGACCACTTTCGCGGCACATTGAAGCAGTACCGCGTGGACGCCGTTGAAGGAAGCCGGAAGTACGACTGGATGGGATGGCCCATTGGACGATGACGTGAAGACATAAGGCTCAGCGCCATGCGAATGCAGCAAGGTCCTTCGAGCTTTCTCCGTGATCTTGAGCATGACAGGCTATAAAGTCGCCGTGTTAGATAGTAATGAAGGTTGATTACTTTTGGAAATAAACTAACCAAAGCTTTTCCACTGAATGGTAAAACTGTTGCGGCAGACCGGAAAAGGCGACAGCCACGCTCCATATCTTTTAAAGCCAGGCTGGCCAGAGGAGTGGTTGGAGCACGAGAAGCAAAGAGAGACAATGTAACCTAGATCATTGTGTGTGAGCAACATAACTTGAACGTATCGACCAAATGTACGGACCACAGCTGAAAATGAATTAAACCAAAAATGCAGGAACCTCGCTGTGAGCTGTGGCTCTTGCTGCCAGAGTGTTTCCACGGCTGATATTAAATTCGAAGCGGAGAGGTAGGTCGCCAAAACAGATGGTGCATATTTATGGTTCAGATCGAATGATTCTGGTCCACTCAAGGCCTGCGTAAGATATCTTCTGTGGTGTTGGAGTAAAGCTGTTAAGGGAGGAGACGTCCATATTTAGCACGCGACTGTAAAAATACAGTGATAAGACATACCGATTTCACGGCCCATGGCCACTAACCCCCTTTGCATGACCAGGAATCGAGGACTGACGTCGTGAGATTGATGGTCATCGAGTAGGGATGGAACACCAAAATCGCGAACTAATGTATCCAGATCCAGGATATAAGAGTAATTAGGTGCTTCAACCGCAACCATAACCTCTAACATCGGTGTAAGACACTGAATGAAAAAGGCATTTTTCCATTCGTGGTCTTCAGGGTGGGGAACATTCAGAGAAATTAAATTTGTCAAATACAGACGCGAAGGGTATACTGTCCAATGATCACATACATGCAATTTCTTCGCGGGGAACATAAAGTCCTGGCCCAATATATGTAGGTGGTTTGATGTCGACGTGTGCCAGTCGGATCGATGAAGGTCGGCTCAGCGAAAGAGACTGTCAATGATAAAAACAGATGAATAATTAAATGATCTGCATCAAAGAATAAAAGAAAACGGACCATGCGGCAGTCCATGTTCAGCAGTTCCCAAAATATCGCTATTTGTTTCTCGTGTTCCTCAGGGATTCCTTTCAGTCTGGGACTGTCACGATCTAAAAGGCGATTAATCCAACAATACCCGATTAAGGACTAACACCTACGAAGACCAAGCTAATGGAATCGAATGTGATAAGTCGGAAGAAACTTCTCCAAAGAAAGCGAAGGAAGACTTACACCCTGAGCGAGCTTCGCCACAAATCCCATCAAGTTCCAAGCATACCCAATGCATTTCTTGTTATCAGAGAATATTAAATGATACCAGATCATGAAGAACTGGGAAAATATTTAGCCCTAGTTCTCCGTAATGAACAGCAGACAAACCAAGGCATGAAGGACGTCAAAGTCTGGTTCCTCCATGAGAGGTATCTCACACACTGCTGCTCTGGCAAGGTGATGGTACGCTTCTCCATGCAGGTATCCAAGGGGTCGGGTAAGATCGACCAATGAGCCAATAGATAGGTGCATCAATAAAAGGGCAAGCCTCCTTGGACTAAGAGTCTCGATAGGGGTCGTGTAACAGTAATGCAACAGGTTTGGTAAGAACGTTTCCGAGGGATCAATATTGAACCTACAGGAAAATGCGATTAATGAAAAAGGGAGACTAGAACACGATTAAATTTTAACGCACTGCCAAAGAGCATTGTTTCTTGCTTCCTGACAGATTCTAAGGGCCTCCTCCCTGGGTGGCAATGCATCGCGGATGCGTTGACGGATGCTGATATCCACAGCCCACGGGAAAGGGAATGTCGCACTAAGTTGTAGTATCGTCGAAGGAACCTCAGGAGGCGAGGTTTCTTCCACTGTGAAATCCGTATTAGGGCGTGAGCCTTCTGCATATGGAGGCTGGGAGTTAAGGGTCAAAGCCACAACTGATCGTTGGAGGTCGTTCTCTCTTCCGTCCGCCATGGACATAGGATTCAAAGGGTTATTGATACCATAAAGTTCTTGAGAAGTCTTTATCTTCAAAAGTTCCAGTGAAAGAAGAGGATGAGGTCGATTCGATGACTTATTTTGAAGGGTTTCCAAAGCCTCTTCGAGTTGACGTACTCTGTCGCTGAGTTGGAAAATCCTATCATGAAGTTGCTCCGTATTGGCGAGGATAAATCTAGTTAATCGTTTTAGATGATTCTTCATGCCAAAAGGGAGAGGGAATACGATGGTACCTGCTTCCTGGACCGGATGTTAGAGCACCTGTTTGCCAAACATCAGCCACAATTACAAATATCGAATCAAGCGGAAGAATCAGAACCGTCGGGGCACAGGCTTCCGCAGCCTCGTTTTTTGCACGACTAGAGCGACGAGGGATAATCAATTGATGTTATATCGTGGTAGTAAGTGAAGAGGTTTACCTGGCATGGAAAAACACGATCACACTGAAGGGAAGGACATCGTCAGCTATCATTTCAAAGGAGAGAACCCTTCTACTTGCCTTCAACTTCAACCTGTTGAAACGGTGATGATACGAATGAGAAGCATTGTATGAATATATACATCATTAAGACCTGCGAAACTGCAATGGTTACAAACCTCCGGCACTCTTTGCAGGACAACTTCCTGTTTCCTCTGTCTTCGGGTCTACCTTTAGCAGAGTCTGGCCCTCCAGGAGATGTAGTGAGCTGGTTGGTAACGAAAGGGTGTTGGGTTTCTTCCCTAGACGGCAGCCTTGGATATTGAAAAGATGGTCCTTCCAAGAACGACGCATTTCTAGCACGTTTACTTGGCCGAGACAGTGAAGGACTATCCATTGCAATAACAGGGATGATATTTCGCAGTTTTTGTTCCAGACTTCAAGAAATTATGGCAGGATATGGTTGGAAAGCAAGCAGTAATGGCGGGCGAAGTAGTAGAAGTGAGCTGATTAGGGTTAAGAACACTCCTACAGACGCTTGACCCGTGACTTCCGGACCACCTCAAAGAGTTCTAGGCGCTGCTTTCTTAGACATGCAGGCGGGGCATTGAGGGTATGAGCTTAATAGATTTAGGGTAAAAACATTGGGAACATGGCGCCGACCCTGTTCGTCCTGTTGAAGACTGTCAGCATTTATGGTTTTGTGTGTGGGCATCCAAGTCGTATGGATGAAACCTGGGTAGAAGCAAATGTCGTCGATTGCTGCTGGAGGCTAAACATGTTCACGGAAAGCAGTTCTAACAGCTACATCCAAAGGACGCGACAGGTCCCAGTTTGGCCAAACCCCTGTGTTATTCCGTGTTTGTCTGGGATTTGCGCTTGTCCGTGTTAAAAATGACACAAATCTAACCACGAAATTACATCTTTGATAAATGCTTTTTTATCATTTTCTTTGAAAAAAAAAAAAAAAAAAAAAAAAGAGGAAAATCGAGAAGAGCAATGCAATCAAACGTCAACCAAAGCGATGCAAATTTATTAATGTTTAAATTGAGAACAGAGCGCTACAATATATGTATGATAGAGAAGTTGATAACAAGCTTTCATGCTATCAGGTCCATGATTGATTTTTATAGGATACAATAAGTAGGGACAGTTACAGCTACAACGCCATAAGACAATACCGCTGCGATCTCAGTAATACATATAATATACGTCGAGGGATATGCCAAAACCTCTTTAAAAGAACTCCAATAACCCCTGGCCTGGGTTCGAGGTCAATGCCCCTAGTTCAAAGTTGATGGTCTCCATTGACAATTTGGAGTTGGATGGGGCAGGGAAATGCGGGATAGCATGTCCATTGGCGGGCAAGACTCGTTGTTGATAAATGCCATAATGGACAGGGAGCTGCGACGAGGTTTGTCCAGGAGAAGAATAAGTAGTTGGTGGCGAGCCAGCGCTTGGAGAACAGAACCCCTGGTGAGGAGTAGGCGATACACGCGCCGAGCTGGGGAATGGGATGACTGTTGGGGCATCCCGAGGCAGGACAGGTGGGCATTGCACCGTAATACTTGGAGGTGGACTCCAAAGATGCGACGGTGGACAAGGCTTCGCTACACCAGCTGAACATTGACAGGGCTTGCGAAGAGGGAATAAGGCCTTCGCACGTTCATGTACCTCGACAATGCACTGAGCAAGACTTCGATGAGATCGAGCAAATGAGTCTGGCTGAAGTTGCTGTGGCTGCTGATATGGGCTGTACGGCGGTGTATCCTGAAGATTTCCTTCAAAGGTAACGTCATCGGTAATGTGCCTTAGCACGATCGTTGGTATCTCTTGTCCATTAGACCATCGGTTATAAATATCATTGGTCTTGTCAATCATCGCTTCAAGCACAGGCTGAGAAAATTGTCCACAATGCGTAAGCATTGACATCACAGAGAATACGCGACTGTAGATGACTCACGAAGGCTTGATCAGCACGAGGAGATGTCTCTCTGGCAGCCTTGAACAGTTGCCTGGCCCGCTCTAATTCTTGAAGCGCAGCAGGAGAGAGACACGTAAACGGTGCTCGAGAGACCAATAAACATAGGGCGACCTGTGTGCCACAGTAGTTAGTAAGGTCCACGGTATAATTAGAACCCAAGGTACAAAGACTTCGCACAGGTACGTTGTCATTTTATCCTCCATTTCCGTCGTGGGAGGAGGGAAGGATGTTTAAAGAAGACTGTGAGGAGGAAATTACTCACTGCGGCGGAAAAAGCGTTAGAGAGATAACCCAGAATTCTGGCGGCAAGCGGCCCTTCGTGAGTGTATAATTCCTGAACAGTAGCAATCATGCGCGAGGCGCTGAGGAATACCGCCACCACAGACGGGGCATACTTGTGCCGCCTATTGAAAGGCTCCTCAGGTCCACTCAATGCTTTTGTGAAGAACTGACGGTGAAGTTGCAGAAGAACTTGATGTATATATCGTTAGTTCAATTGATAGCCAATAAAAAGACACCTTCTTACCTGCTTCTAATGATGTCGAGACAGATGCCCGCTGGAGAGCGAGCGCTTTGGTTGTCCTTTCTGTACTTCTTAGTGTAGGAGGAATTGGCAGGTCGCGGATCCCTTTGTCAAGGTCGAGCACTGTCTCATAGTCGATAGAGGGTCGTGATATGGCATCAAGTACAGGAGCTAGGCATTTAACATAGCAAGTATGTTTCCATTCCTGGTCTTTATGGCCCATGAAAAATTAAAATAGTTCTAGATCTCAAGGACCGCTTTGGCTCACAATGGTGCTGACTTTCTAATGGATGACAGCCTTCATCTGGGACGTAGGAAGGTCTTTGGACGTCCATGTAGTTCACGCTGAGAGATGGTGGCCTGCCTGCCGATAATGACTATCATAAATGCTCAGAGGGCATTCAAAAACGAAGCAATGGCGCATCCACTCACCAAGCGTGCGTCCAAGTATAGGAGCTCCCAAAATAGAGCACGTCGTTTCTCAACATCCTCAGGAATAACCTTGGATTTCCCATTACGGTCTGTGAAATGGTCAGTCGCTCGGTCAGACATCCGGAGCTGGGTAAGAATCGGTGAGAAGACATACGAAGTCCAATCTAAATTACAAAAGAAAAAGGGTCATTTAGCTGGCGCAGAGTTAAAAGGATAAAAAAGAACGCACGCTTTGAGCGAGTTTCGCTGTCAGACCCATGAGACCCCAAGCGTACGCAGAAGCTTTTTTCTTATCAGAAAAGACCAAAAGGTACCAAATCTCATAGAAAAGTGCTGTCACAGTCTCCACATTAGTATCTTCCATGACAGGGATTTCGCACAAGCAAGCACGTGCAAGCTGGTGATATTTCTCCGCGTCTGGGTGCTCTGGAGAACGCCGCAAGTCGACCAAGCATCCAACGGCCATAATCATGAAGAATAACCCTAGGTGACGTGGGGAGAGAGACAAAGTCGGGGATGTATAACAGTGATAGGCTAGGTTTGGATAAAACGTTGACGTTGGATGGGGATTGTATTGCCACAGAGCATTCTGGCGGGCTTGTTCCCAAAGGTAATCTGCTTCTTCTCGAGATGGCATGTTACTTCGGATGAATTCCCGCAGAGGAAGATTGACTCCTGTGGAAGCAGGGTCGGCCAACGGGAAACTGTGACTCAGTCGAGCGACCTCCGACGCAAAGTGGCTCTCTGGCGAATCTCCTTTGACGATCTGTAAGGTCTGTGCGCTCAGAACCGACTGCTAAAGCTCGACCAACAATAGATCATAAACTTACCGGAGCAGAATAGGAATCCACATGCTCCACGTCCATGACAGTGTCCTCGCTGGAACCTCGTTCGCCCTGATCCATGTGATGAGCTCCGCTATCAGGACTTGCCTTTGCCTGGCTGTGCGGACTGCGATCCTCGCCTGGATGTGAAGCTTGCGTGCCATTGTAGAGGCCCATTGTACTCTTAATTGTCAGCAATTCTGGCTGCATCAACGGATGAGCCTGCTCAGGATCGTGGGCATGTTCCTTGTGAATGGACTGCAGGGCATCCTCCAGGCTGCGAATCCGCTCGCTCATCTCCTGTATCTTGCTGTGCAGCTGCTCAGTATTGGCGAGGATAAATCGTGTCCCTTTTCCAGATACAAGCACACCTGCGGAGAGCGTCATAGTGAATCAGTGACGTTCATGACGATGTCAATTAAGCAACGAGAGTGCCATATAGAGCTCACCATCGGGACAGATTTCAGCGCAGCCACGTTTCTGTGTGTGGGCAATACAGTCAGCGGCGAGGGCAACAAAGGTTAAAGAGCCTCGAACCTTGCAGGATGCACAAGGGAAGTTGCGGTCGCACTATAATTTTGTTGTAGCGTCATTTACATGCAAGGAAAAGCGGTAAACACACCTTCAACTTGAGTCTGGTAGCATAACGAACAGGGATTGCAGCCGTTTAATCTTGCGGAACAGTCAAGTCATAGCATAATAAGCTTACCGTCGACACTCGCAGCAAGATAGAGGCGCCTTTCGGGCAAGAATTACGGGTAAAGAGAGTAAGATATGTGAAGCACAAGCGATGCAGGGTAAGGTTGAAAGCCGAACTTTACTAACCTTTTTGCCGCCTGGTTTCTTGGAAACTATCCCATCCGCAATGAAAATGTGGTCAAGAGGCGCAGAGTTATTGAATTGGATGTCTTCGGGCTTGGACGCTGCGTTTGACTTTCGAGCTCGCTTTAGAGGTCGTTGGGGTGAGTGGTCGTCACTATGAAAGTCCATCTCAGCGGGAGCCATAAAGGATGGCTAGACTGCGTGGAATTCGGAGAGGGGCCTTAGGTGGTAAGAGGGTGACTGGAGATCAGAAAGGGGCTTCCTCTAGGGAAAGCAACGTACATATACCAGTCCGACAGATCAGGAATGTCAGATATACCTCGGCATCATCTGGAGAAGTCCACCCAATAGCAATGCGATTATAGATCTCGCTTTGTGACAGGAGGCTGTATTAGTTCAGAGAAAATGCAGCAGTTGGTCTCAAGAGATCCTGGGAAACTCAATTGTGCTGTTCTAGGATGGAATGGGCTGGATTGCGGGAAAAGACCTCCCCCCGTGTGCAAGCATCCCAGAGTGTCAGCTTGAATAGCCAGTGTTCTCCCACCTCCTGTCAGCTAGGATCTCCACCTTTCGTATGACATGGCCTCTAAAAATAGCGCTTCCTATCATCGCGACCGCCAAAGAGGAACGCATGAGGTCCGCAAATGACTTGTAGGTTGCTCAGTACCCGACACATTGGTCTTAGAGTGGGCCTGAATAAAACGATCCGTGATGCACTGCAAGGGAGGCATTCGATTGTTCGTCCCACTCATTGGCACTTGTCGTCTCAAAAGTCCTCAAGCGGAGAATTTGGAGTAATGTGGACTGTGAACGGATAAGGTTCAGTGACCACGAGCATATGACCAGGCCCGTGCGTGAGGGGTACAGCATGGAAACATACTTACATCGAGTTAGTGATTAGCTGAGCTCCAATGAAGGCTCTGGTCGGAGATGTCTCGGGCACGGAGCAATATCATCCATTTGTCAACCAACAGCTTCTTCCGTTGTTTCTTCTTAACTGAATGATTTTGTCATTAATTGCAGGGCACACAAAAGAGACAATTATAAGCTGTTGTTCGACTTCATGTGCGACTCGATGCTTGTCTGCGCGAAGAGCCTGAATGACAGGCATCAGCACAGTTGGACGCTTCTGGAACTTGACAAGGGAGAAAAGCCACTGTTGGCTTGAGGAGTACGTTTCCGGGGTGAAAACTTTCCTAGCTTCTTGATGAAACTCAAATTAGTCGTCCATGCCAGATTGCCACTGGTGGATAAAAAAAGACACCAACTGCTCATCCAAGTTCCCAGATGGAACTGATGGAAATGTAGAAGACAATTGCAGCTCATTCGCCGCTAATATTGTGAGATTGAGCTCACCAGACAGACATGCAGGAATGACGCTAGAATGTTAATAACCTTTCCCCTTGATGATATTAGAACGTGTACATAGGATGGTGCAAGGATGTTGTTGGATTGCAATCCGTCGGTTGGCTTTACGGTTGCTTCACGGAATTTCAATTCGTTCTCCTCCCGAATTGACGGAGAAACACGTGATCAGGGAATCTTCAGGGGGACTCGGAGAAAAGTAGTTTTTGGTTTGGTATCATTATAGTTTTTGTGAAGGAACTACCAGTAATAATACAACGACTTGGGCCTAGACATGCTGTTTAGATGAAGGAACATGAAAATTTTCTTGTCGCCATCAGTCCGTCTCGTACAAATCAACGTTCAGGCGACCGCAAGATAATTTAAGAAGATCGGCTGTGACAGTAAGTGGTCAATCAACGGAAGTCATCAGGAGCTTTCGGAACAAGCATGCGTTAGTCTTTACAATCAAAGTGTGTGATATATGCATAAGATGAATTGTATTGTCCTTCAGTCTTGTTCAGTCCGAGCGCTGAGCCCTGGTAGCGCCCTTACTGTGCCTTACCATAATTAGCGCTTGCCCGCAAACCTTCTACATCCCCCCATCGCAGTCTCCTTTTGTACATTGGCTACAACCTTTCATGTCGACACGCACTTGACTTAAATGCAAACCAATCTTCGCGCAATGATGGCCTACATACAAACGGCATTGTTTATTTTTATCTCTCATTACAAAGAAAATTATGGCTCTCGTATCGTATTGGTTGCATAATTGCCTACATCATCGCAACGTCCATTTTACCACCACCTTTAATCGCTTCCACTCTGCGATTTTCAAGGACTTCTTAAACTTTGTCATATAGAATGACTTTGGTACACCAGCCTCTTTAGCCTATACGGTTTGCCCACTGGCAGGCGCCTTGAGGGACCACAACATTCTTGCCTGAGGTACATCTTCTCACACTCGCAGCTCTAACATTCGAAACCTCCCCTTCCCTGGCATAGGTTTTGTATTGGTGGCACTCTTCTGACTGCGCAGTCATGTCTATTCAATTCCATAGACATCCACTCTGTTATCGATATTTATGCTCCACTACATTGACTGTCTTATTGCGATTCCCCGATGCTTCGGGTACAAGCCTTGCAATCTCCATCACGTCAGGTGTGTCAATAAATAACCACGAGAATTTAATTCCGACGCTCTCAGGATCACAGAAACTGGTAATTGCCCTTCTGTTATCTTTGTGCATGCGCGTGTGTTTCAACGGAACTGCTGATATCTGGTGAATGATGATAGTAAACATCGAATTATAGAGTGAGATACTAGATAGACATTTACAGAGAGCAGCAGGACCCGCAGTGCTTGATGGGGGTATAGGTGGTACATATCACCTCCATGGATCTGGGAAACATTGAAAACCCTCGAAAAAAACGGAGTGATCTCTCGAACAAGTGTATGAGCCAGGTGTTGATAGCTATCCATCATGATGGTGTACGCTTAGAAACAATTGAGCGCTGTGCTTACTAGCAGAGCGTTGTATAGCCACAAATCTAATGACATGCAACCATACAAAGCACAGGACTTGTGGCTCGCATCCCACTAGATCAAGCCCAGATCCCCTTCAGGGCCAAGCGGAGTCACAAGGAAAGGAAACTCCCGAGGGTGATTAGACGGTGTTGAAGTGTCAAGGAGGTGTCAGTCACACACATGTATTTTGACACGGTTACTGTATTATCGCCTATCGACGAATAGTACTCACTGCCCCACAGTATCGGGTTCATCGAAAAGAAAAACGGACTGCAAAAGCTCTGTCGTACTCCGAGTTCATACAGAGTCGGGTTCGTTGGCCTGATGCGTTAATAGTTACTCACGAGCGCCTATAAAGGAAAAGGTCTTTCCATTCGAAGCAGGTTTCGCACTACGCTTTCCACGTTCTGCACCGGAGTGTCACATCGTGACCCTCTTTGGTCCAACGGCATGCGACCGCACCAAGCACGCCTAGCGGGAGCGCAATTGATGATGGGAACCGATCTCGACTAAATCCGAGCTGAATGCTCTCCAAGAACCAAGAGAACCAAAACCAAAGTGAGCAAAAGGGTGGGGGCGACGGTGCAGCACCAACAAGAGAGTCGCGCTCGCCAATATCTCACTCATGAGTCGTGAGTGGTTTGTGGTTTGTGGTTCTCGTCTCAAGTACGAGGCAGCAGTAGGCACTGGTGTAGTATTTACGTACAACATGGTCGCTAAGTCAGGCTAAAAAGCAATGGTGAAAGTTGCACACTTGATACTGAATAGAGGAGAGGGAATAGAGGAGAGGGAGAAGCGGGAGAAGAGGGTATGATGCAGCTGGAAGTTGTATCTCAAATCTATGCAACTTGTAGCATTTATACCAAACCGAAAGGCAACTGCGTAAGAAAGGAACATAATACTATTATATTTATGTGTCCCTCTCAAACGCAAGGCTGCAGGTCAGGCTGCCCACCCTAGTAAGACCCAATAGCTCGGTGTACATTGCTTTAGGGCTGAGGCATGCCGCACGCCTCATTGCTTACCTGGTGTACCTCATGTCAACATTCAGAGTAAATTCAGCCATCCTGCCAGTGGGCGCTCGCTCTCCTGAGGCCTCGCCCTATTCCTTGCATTGATACTCATTTGACAACCAGGATGATGTCAGATCATTCAAAATATGCCATACGATGAGGTCACCCCTGAACGAACTGAAAATGCCGGTGTGCGAGTTTAATGGGATTACTTGAGAGTTGACAAGCTCGCCACTTAGCACTGGCTCGATAACAACTTGTTGTATTCAGGGCCTTTAATTAATACTGAGGGCAAATGCACTTGTGACTGTTGGAGATGATTCAAGCAGGTCAGATATCAATTTAAATGTGGTATCAGACTCGGAATCATGTATGCAGGTGGCAAGAGAACATTACAAGAACTCCGAACTGCGTCTGGGAAAAGGTCCCCAATCTGTAGCTATTGAGGAAGCTCTGCTGCGCTGCCATTTCTACAGTTTAAATGACTAATTCTACGTTCTCAACCTGTTTATAGCTTGGTCAAGAGACGGTTGATGCTGTAAAAGGACGGTCTGGACGAAAACTAGGATAGAAATTTGCTGTACCGTCCATCTAAGCTACCGAATTAGCTTGTTATTGCTTGGAACATCATATGTATATTCATCCACTGGGTCGTGGAATAACCATCCCTGAGCAACGAGTGTTCAAGAACTTGGAGCCGATCATCATCATCGTGCAGTTGATCATGCTTGAAATTTAAACTTGAATCTAGTACTCACTCTGAAATTGTATACACAACATTCAGAAGTAAAACCAATGAAGTTAATAAATTAATAATAATAATACAGTGCTCAAAAGAGTACAAGAGCGTGCATGGCTATGCCTAGGTAGTAGTTGTCAAATCTATGAGGTTAGAAGACGTCTCGGACTCGGAGGGACCATCATTGGACTCGTCTACAGTGAGGTCAATAATTTCCGGAGACCTCAAAGAAATGTACGGGCTGGGTGAGCGGTGTCTATGATGACATTGTAGCTCGGCTGGAAGAACATCATGAGGAACTGAGATGGTTATGATATTGGAAGCGAAGGTGTGGTAATTCATTACACGAAAAAGAGGCGATGTTTCCACTTGGAGTTGAGTATTTTGGTGCCTGTGTGCAAGATGATGACCCTGTCGTGGTTTGCGTTTTACCGATGCAATTGTTACTTGAAGTGTTGGGCCCATCAATTTTTTCTCCGAACTCTTGTACACCTTCAAAGGCTGTTGTCAATCAGAACACATAGTAACATGTGTAAGCAGAGCTCTAGTATGAAGACTGCCACATACTATGTAAAGCATTCGGGAAACAACTGCAGGAAATACCACAGAATTAAATTTCTGTTGAATGACGTGCTCCTCAGTCCATCGAAGTTGCTGTTGACAGAAATTTCGGATCCGAACAAGAGAAGGTTCACGAATAAGATCCCAATGTGAAGTTGAGCTTGGCATGGTTGCCGAAACAACAGGTGAGACGTAAAGTTGAAGGAGACCACGGTCAGGAAAGGCCAATGACTCCTCGAGGGATGCTGCGAGGTGTGGTTGCTTTGAGGGAAGGTGGCCATTTGCATTGGTGCGAAGCTCATCACAAATTGACTCGCGCCACTGTGTGCAAATAAATCGCTCAAACTCTCTTTCTTCAAGACCTAACGCAGCATAAAGCTGGTCTCCATAACCAGAGCAGGCTAGGCCGAGCGCAACCTTCGGCCCGCACTGCCTGATACCGTCATCATAGTCACCTCCGCTCAAGAGGGCGAAGAGAATGAGGCCAGCGCGTGAGAGGTAAGCCAGCTGCTGTACCCTTTCGCTGGTGTAGATCTCAAATTCATCCCGACTACACCCTCTCACTTTTCTCACCATACCAGAAATGCTTCAAATATAAAATAGTTATTGGTGATTTATTAATATAAAACAAAAAAGATGATTTACGGCCATATGATATGGTTTGCACCAAATACGAGAACATCACTATCGGTTGTCATTACTGCATCGATAACAGTATGACAGTTAAGCATGGCAAGCTCCGCCTCAGCCTCACCAGGTGCCTGGTAAAATAAGGTAATATTGATTAACGTGCAAGATCATTAAGAAAAATGATGACTTACATGATGCACTTGAAAGCCGAAGGCAATGATGAGCTCCTCAGCAATGCCGGTCCACCAGTTCTGGTGGTGAACCTTGTGTCCCCGTTTGATACTTGGTCGCTCTGGCCCATCAAAGACGAATACAAAGGTAGCACGTACCCCTAAGAATGCAACTAACTTGTGGAAGAAGATGTAAAGCGGGCCTCCAGGCAGCCGACCATTGACACCCTGCGGCATTGTGGCTGCAATGCATTCATCCATGAGAGGACTAGAACAGGGTTTTATATGTTTTAGCCGATTAGTCATTGATAGGGAGCAATGGGAGCGCACCTCATATCAATTCCGATACAGGGAGCATTTCTTTCTCCATGAAGAGGAAGACGAAGAGCGATTTCGGTCAGGGGCAGTGTTTCACCTGCCGGTTTGACTGTCTGAAATTGAGATGAATTAAATACTAGAATATTAAAATTAAATCAGATATAAAGCATACCAATTACTTACCTTCCAAAGATTACTGACCCCCATTTTATATGTTTATTTCGTGTCGAATCTACACCAAAAATCGGATTGGATTCCAAATGAACGACAGGAGTGGTTGTAAGCAAGTTGTAGAGTCAATCCGCATAGGTGTGGAAAATGCCCGGAAAATGCCGAACCAAAAACCATAAGCGGACAGCGGCCTGAGAGCTCAAATGCACTCGATAACAATAAATAGCTATAAAACCAACACATAGTCAGAATATATATAGAGAGGTTTTCTCAATTAGTATATATTCATGCCTAGTACATAGAGTTTATTCTAAGTGCTAACAGTAACTGGTGCACAAAGAGCAGTCCAGCAAATCCAAAAGTGCGTACACAAAGTTACATTGTTGAGATATAATTGTCGAAATCAATCTGACCCTGAGCCAACAAAGGTTATGCCATCAATTGTACAGTTGATGGCGGTGGCTTAAACTGCAACACACACACGACACACCTGCATCACCGCTCAAGCGTTGTCTGTCATGTTCATTCATTCTGCTCCCCCTTTGCCCATTTACTCACTAAGACTCTCCTGTCTACCTGCAAGAACTGAGGCATAGGAGCTACTTGATTGGGAACCATCTCCTTCTTCCATACCCTGTAACATATACCTCCTGCCTCTCTGACGACGTCCATCATGACAACAACACAGAGCGCGGAGCATGGAGGCATGGAGGCGGTATCACTGTTATCAGCCTGAGTGGCCTGTCCACCTGGATGAATCCATACCTAGAAACAGACGGCTAGAGCTAGACTGGCATATCATGGTGCGTCATATTCCATATTGTCTTCTCTCAGATCACTGCCATGTCTGTGTTCATCTAGGCGCAGTTACCAAGCTTGCTACTCTCTGGACCCACAGAACCTCCTGTCATCTCTGCTGTCATATCTATGGGTCAATGCTAACACATGCCGTACTCTCCATTCACGCTTTTGTTCACCTTATCTGCATTTCTCTCTCTGCTATTGAGAACACTCCAGTTCAGATTAAGCTTAACGTTGAAGGGTCCCAGCATGCGGCGCTCGCTTGCTGCTATGTGTATGTCCTGGGTACACTTGCAAAAGAAGGGTAGTTTTGAGGGATGAAGGAAGTTCTTCATGGGTAGCCTGTCATGTTAGGACACATCACCAGTGCTGTATTTAACTTGATTTTAGTAAATAGATTCATTATTTCAATTCATTATTCGCTTCAAAGCTTCATCACCCATCTACTAATGCCAGTGTTAATTTAATAACGGAAAACCACTCATGCTATTTATTGCGATCGATATATCACTTTGCTCAGGAATAGATGCGCTCCGTGTTTCAGTTTAAGATTGTGAATCTTATATACGGCTCAGCTACTTTTTTCATGAGACAGAACCTTCCACCTCATGGATACCTCCAATCCTCCTAGCCTTCATCCATCTGCAACCTTTGGTCCTCTTGCAAAAGTTTTGGATCAGCAACTCCAGCCGGACGATGTTCATATGGACATTGAAGACGAACAGTCTATTATCCCTGACCTTGTCGCTGCAGACTTTGAGCCCCAGGATGATGACGACAAGCATCAAGATACAACCCATTCTGCCCATGCAGCTTCAAGTCTGAAAGCGCAACTTCCAAAAATTCATGACATTGCCAAGGGTGTCTGTGATAAAACAGCTGAAGAGTATCGCATGTTCGTCCTCTCGTACTTGTATCCATTGCATTGTTGCACTTTTAATGACATTCAATAAGCCTAATGGAACAATGTTCCAAGTATCTCATACAAAACAACCTCATCCAGTTGGCGGACGAATTCTTCTGTGAACTACCAATGCCAACTGCACCTACTCTCATCTGCATGTGGATCCTATCAGAGTAGGTTTGACAAGTCATACCATGATCTTTGTTTATTTGCGTAGACTAACTTGAACTTCTGGTTTTAGATGCGACACTGTTGACATTCACAATCGACCATTGGGGCCAGATATCGTGCGCAGCAGCTACTCGCATGCCCAAAAAATGCGAGCCGCGATGACCTACACATTTGGACGAGTTTTTGGTCTCAGCAAACAGGCATGGAGTGAGCAACATGCACCGAACGGCATGGTCTTCACATCTGGGAACCCATCAGTTTCAGAGTTAGTCTCTCGATACATGCTCAGCCTTCATCGCCGCAAGGTATAGTAGTAGACATTTTATTGGGCACATACTATGGGTTATCTAAGATGTCGATAAAGGTTGCAAAGGGTGACATATCAACAAGTGCCCGCGCTATCAATACAGTAAGCTAATGACTATCTCAGGTGGCTCCTGGTTATTGTTCATACACTGAGTAATTAGTATAGGATTTACTTGAAAGGCTTTATGACCACAATTTTAGTCCCAATAACTTGGAATTGCAGCCGTATCAACCTGGTACTCGCAAGCAACAACAAGACATCCATCACTGGGGAGGTCCCAAAGCCCGTGGTGCACTCCACGCTATATATCTGCTTGCATTCTTTTGTTTACTCCGGATCGACGAGGTGCTCAAAATCAAAGTGGATCAAATTGCCGTCGATAGAGATAAGGTGACGCTTACCTTGTGGTACCGTAAGACACACCAATATGGCGGTGAGTAGCAAGCTACTTTTAGTTGTATAGCACCAGCGCCTATCAGACACTGATTTCTCTAACAATATCACATCGCAGATATCAAACCATTTATTCTTCATCGTTTTGATGAATACGAAAGCCATATCTGCCCTGTGCGTGCAATAGCTCACTGGATTAAGGTGAGCAAGATAACTGAAGGTTATCTTTTTCGTCGCATGGTATCTGGAGACCGTCCGACATCATCAAATAAACCAATGGTACGCTTGAGTCAATTGATATGCAACAAATATTAATTTGTGATTTATGCCCATTCTAGACATCAGAGCAGTTTCTGTCCATGTTTCGACACAATCTGATGGATATTGGAGTTGAGCCGGGTCCTTATGGGACACATTCTTTCCGCCGTGGAGGGTGTCAGTATCTGGCATCAGGGCGTCGTTGGCAACTTCGCAGAATCTGCGAGTGGGGTGGATGGAGTCAAGAGTTCAGCAATCTCACCATTGTCAAGTATCTCATTTCCTGGAACGATAGCCCTAATGAGAACCGTGAAGACTTCCTTAATCCCAAGCAGCAAGCAACAATAAAGTGTCCTCAGTGTGGCCGTTCTTGTCTCTGTAGCTAAATTCATCGTCATGTCAGTACTCTTTTAGTAATCTCTCTGCTGTGATTGTAATAGATAGATGTCAATTAATCATATTACACAAATTAATCAAAGCCTATATATGTTGTAGACAACATGAAGAGGTGTAAATTAAAAGAGAGCGATGTTGAAGAACATAATGCGAGGGAAAAACAATGCTAGTCATCACCATCTAGATCCCAATCACTTTCCAACCCCTTGATCTTCCGAAACTGCTTAGCGATATCAAGGTTCCTTGTTTTGACGATCTGGTGTCCCTCTTTGCTATAGCAGAACACAGCTGCAAATTGGTCACCGTATTCCAATCGGGCTCTCTCAGCAAGCTGCTTATCCTCACGAGCCCTTATTGCGGACAGATGGGTAGTCATGCTCGAAAAAGCCATATGGGTGCCATCGTGAGTGAAGTCCTGCCAAAACTCTTCATGAGACAACCAACGCCATCGTGCTACAATAATCTAGAAAGACCCATAAGAAACACAGATGGAACATTGTCTAATGATAAAACGCACCCTCCATTTCCCATAATAGCGCTTAATGCCATTCCACTGGTTTTCCTTCCAGTATCTGCCCAATGGGAGCTTGATGCGGGATTTGTAGAGATCCCGCCAGTGTTTGATAGGGATCCGGATATTCTTGACAATGAGGGGGGATGTATCTCGATAATGGGGAGGGGTGAAGTCCCACATGGCATTGAGGTTGTCGATTTTGTCATTGGTAAAGCTTATCGATGGTGGATCGGGAATATCAGCCTCAGTGACTGAGATAACAGCACCGTTTCCAAGCTGGAATGTGCGCAGGAACGTGCTATTGGCATCAGATGGCACGGAGAGGGAGAGGGATGGGTAGGCGGGTGGGTTGTGGGCGATAAGAGATGACTGGGGATTATATGACGAAGTAACAGCACTGGGTGGCACTGCCGATTCTGGTTGCGGGGTGGTTTGCGGGGTGGGTGTACCTGAATGGGAAGACGATGACGACCTGACAAGCAAAGCCACCGAGGCGATGTCCTTCCTGATGCTTGTGAGCTCCGTCTCCAGATGAGGTGCAAGCTATAAAGGTGTCAGTTCAAATAAAAGACAACCGCTATCATGCGACATACCTTAGCCATTCCCGTATTTCGTCTTATCGCCTCCTCCCTAAGCCTATCCCGCTCCACCTTTGGAATGTATGGCGACCTCTCCATGATATCATCCGCCTATCATAAGCACAGTCAGCGTTGTCCGAAAGGGTGTGCAGCATTAAGACATACCCAGGCAAGTAATCTCACATGTTCCTTCGTTGATTGGTGCAGCAAACTATCGTTAGCGGCACCTGCAGCTGGATGGTGTGAGACTGGCTGGGTTGCTGCGCCAAACATTTCCTCCCTTCGCAGAAAGGCGGTGTTTTTCTTTTTCCTTGTAGCCTTCACCTTTGACACTCCACCCTCTCTAGGGCCTCGGTGCATTCGCTGTGCATTGGGCCGAGTGAGGCTGGTTTAAGAGCCTGTTAGTGAGCAGTTAGATGATGAAGAGATTGTTCATTTACCTGTCCCATGCACTCCGGAGCTTTTCTTGACTATGGAGTCGCATACGCTCCTTCAAATCCTCCTTGTTTCCCTTGACACCCAGCTCAAAGGACCGGCACCACTCGATGAGTTGCACCTTCTTCGCAACCGCACTACGTTAGATAGACATCAGAATAGGAACAAATGATGGATGAACAATGATTTCGCTTACATGTCCAGATACTGCACACCGCCATCAGGCAGAGGCATTGGAAGTGCCTTGTCAAGCATCGTCGAGCTGCACTGCTGCGGCTGTTCTCCATCCACCTCCACACCCCCCATCTCAACATCCATGTTATGACATTGGTCATCCATTTCCATCAGGGCACGTTGGTGGCGGGACTCGAAGTAGACAGCAAGGATGAAGGACAGATATAGGGTGAAGGTGAGGACAGAGTCGAGGACGTGAAGGAAATTGAAGGCTCGCAAGAACCGTTCCTCGTCGTCCTCGGGACCTGGAACTAGTTTCGGGCCGTTGATGAGCGTGATGAGGTGGTCACCAAGGTTGTTGAGCACATCGCCGGCTAGTGCGATCACGGAAGCAGCACTGCTGTTAAAAAAAAAAATTAAAAAAATTAAAAGACGGCGATCAGTATTTGTTATGTGAACAAAAGGCACAAGGAAAAACGAGCGAAGAGGAGATAGAAAAGCAAGGAGATGAAAACGAGTTGCCCAACGCGAGTTGTGATTCCTTTCTCAACGATAGCACATACCAAAGCCTAATCTGAGAGCACGGAATTTGGGAAGGCAGGGGCATGGCAGATTGGGCATGGTAATTTAGATAATTTAGATAGGGAGGGGATGGAGGGGAGCGACAATGAAAGAAGGATGTCAAGCTATTAGCCTGGGACGACGAACCGTGACCCAACGTCGAGCCGAACAGCGAAAGCTGCTAGCAAACAACGCCAATCAGGTCCAACGTGAAGGGACGGTTCGAGGAGCCGAGCAAGTCACGGCCGAGCTCCCACCCGCCAAACGTCGTGACACCGACCTTATGTCATGCAGCTCGACCGTAGAACTCGCGATAGAAGCGGATCCGTCTTATCCGGAAAAACACAACGTGTCACACTCAGATATACTAAATAACGTTGACTGAACCTTGAACTGCGTTGACGTTAACATTGTTGAGCATCCGACGATACTCCATTCGCCAGACGGACAATAGGCATTTGGAAGTGCATCGCTTTTATTGCGGTGACGAAGTACAGCGCAGCTGTGCTTGTTACATCCGCTCTATCTATCACTGACTCTCGGATCGATCAACACCGGTAGTCATGTGTTGTCGTCCATCATATACATATACATATCCATATCTTGCTGACTGTCGTGCTGGACAGAAAGGAAGAAATACACCTGGAGGTTCCCGGCGCTGAATTGCGTTTCAAGGTCCTAAATAGTGCGCGAACTTGAGCGGCGGACAACAGCAAATCTGTTTAATTGGTAGCAGAATCAAAGAAATGGCCTACTTGAAAGTAATGAATATGTTTTATATTCAAATCCCTGGTCTCATCTTTGCCCACAACGAACGTCTGGCACTGGTCTCAGTCACTGATCTCACTGTATGGCCCAATTGTCAATGAAATATGATCATTGAGGTAAGGGAGGGTTGCCCGGGGTCGTATAAACCTCTACTCATTAAATGACAACCGCGGCAGACATGACTACTGGTTTATATCTGTTAAAAACTTAAACCAGACATAGTAATCGAAATGCACTAATGTGTTTGTGTACTTCGGACATGCTCACCATTTCGTCATGTGCCAAATGAGCTATGTCGTGTCAATGAAGATTAGCCTACCATTAGGGTTTTAGCGTTACAAAACCCAAACACCGCCTTCAGGACTCGGGGCTCCTCCAATCCCTGCAACTTGCCCTGGGTTCCCGCGTCGGCGCGCTTAATTGCCGTCCGACGCGTTTGTCACGTCGCGTGGTGTTACTCAATCCCCCCATCAGTCACGCTACAATTTGGGCCACAATGGCGTTTCGCGTCTTCAACTTGGTTCTGCATTGGACAGTGGCTAATAGAGCCTCAGCAGCAGCTTCTGGCGACATATAACCTCCGGAGAACTGGCTCAACTTTAGCTGTTCCTGATATTATACCCTGGGATACCTCTGTAATTTGCAGTCATGTCAACAGTTCTGGCACAAACTTTAACATATGAACCATACTACACCATCTCATACCCATGTAACTCGGCTTCAAATCCCTCAAACTCGAGCCAGCCAAGTACAGGAAAACCACCCGCTTGGACTCAATGGACGCAGGCCCAGGAGAAGATGTTGGCCAATGATTACCCATTTGACGTACACGCGACAGATCCAGAGGATTACGTGAATAGGTGCTATTTACAATGGCTCTGGCTTCCAGAGGTACATATTCAATCCTCATCATCTTCATCCATATGATTAGGAACTAAGTTCTCCATAGTCAATTATGCCTCTTAAACTGCTAGTGCCCTCTTTACGGCACCTCCAAATCCCAGGACCTTCACAGGAACTTCAAGAACCTCACCCAATGCACACCATACTCGAGCCTATCCTGCGCACAACTCGAACTGCAAGCTCAAAGTACCACGTAGACCTCTTACGAGTGCTGAATGGAAACTTCAACGAGGAAGCGGACATGGAGGAATCCATGATGTGGTTCGCAGTTGGCTATGAGCCTCACCCAACGGCAAAAGGGAAAGAGAAGGAAACGATGAATGACGATGACGGGCCATGGAAAGATGAAGTATGGAGAGATAATTACTTGCAGAAGATGGAGAGACGAGAGTGAGTTGCATAGTTTCTGTGAGATTCTGCTTTGACGTGACAACACCCAAGGGCTTTGATCCAGATTCTTCTTTATATGTATAAACTCAGTCTCCCTGGACCAAAACCCGTAGACCCAGCTCCATCTCCATCCAAGAAAAAGAAGCGCCGTGGTAGTTCCAGTCGAGGCCGGAAGTCTACTAGAAAGTGGTCGCCCAGCACTGTTCTAGATGAACCAGTCCTCACAGAAGAAGACCATCTTGAATCGTTTATGGATAAACTGTCAATGTGGCAGTTAATGGGAGGACTGGAAGTCCAATCGGGTTCAGAGACTTCCAACGTTCATTCTGGTGGATTTTCAACTGGGAACACAGCAAGCAGCACATTTAAAGGAGATAAACCACGGGATTGGGCCCAAATTTTCTGCGACGATATTGTTGAAAAAGAGTAAGCGGTACTCCTTCTCGTTACGCGAGAGTATCTGATGTTTTTTTAGGTTCAAGGACAAGCTCCCTGAACTCTGTGCCCTCTTCCGATCCAAAGTCTTCCCCATGTCTGCGTTCTCAGACGACGAACCCACAGAACCTGACTTCAATGTTGCGAAACCCACGAAGAAGAAGAGTACAGCCTCAGATAAAGTCCCCAATCCCACTCTAACGAGGAGACCCTCTATGTCAGCAACGACATCACAGAAACCTAGTCTTAATGGCAATCCTCGGTCCCTGTCCCGTGCACCCTCCAACGCAAGCCTGGCTTCGGGCCGTGCTCTCTCGCGAGGACCCTCAAGGTTTCCTTCGCCTTTACCTATGGACAACGACGTTCAAATGGTAGACGGAACATCCGGCCAACTTGCATCGACGTCCAACCCTGCGCGTCGTTCACGCTCCCTATCCCTCTCACAATCACTCGCTCAAGAGCAAATAGACAGAGAACGTGGCGCGACGCTTCACGCTCCAAGCAATGCGCGCAAACGCGGTGTATTGACGCGGGAAATTAGCATGTCTCGGTCTTTCAAACGCAAAGCATCTGGTGCGTTTGGGGAGAGTCAAGGTGGGCTGACAGCCGTCAAGCGTGACAGTAAAGAGAAGGAGGAAGCCATCGCGAGAGAGAAAGAAAAGGAGAAAAAGAAGCGAGAGCTGGAGAGAGGTGTTACGCTGGTTGAAGAGACTCCTATCAAGAAACCCAGGATTGAACCCGGTCGGGCAGAAAGAGAGCAGAACTCTACGTCAATGAAGCCTCTGAAAGCATTGGACCTGTCGGCAGCGATGACGCGCGCTGCTGGAGTCTCTCAAACACAATCTCAGCTACCACCACCTCCGGTGCAATCAACCTCCATATTAACGTCCAAATCAAGGTCTCATTCTCCTGCGAAATCCCCTTCTCCGTCGCCTCCTCATTCACCGTCGCCACCACCTCGGACATCTCGCTCCCGGGATCTTTCACCGGACATATTCCTGCCTCCCTCTTTACCACCGTCCTCACCCCCCTCAAATTACGGACACTCCGAAACATCATCACAACCACTCACCCAGGATCCGTTCTCGGGGAATGAGTCTCCACTCACTGACTTCGAAGAAACCTCGTCAGAGACTGAGGAAGTTGCTCGCCAGAAGACAGTACTCAACAAGGCTCTGAATAGAGTCAAAACCAAGAGTTTCAAGGGCATCACAGGAGCTGGACTGGAAGACGATGATGACGATGAATGGACAATCCAGTCTTCGCCTGATATAACGCTTCTCAACCCGAAGACAGGGAAAAGCACCAAGATTACAAATCTCAAGATGCTCGGCCCTCGTCCGTCGCCGCTAAAGGGGAAATCGACGACAGCCAGTGATATGATGGACGTCGACGAGAATGAAGTGGAGACGCAGCTCGTTGAAGATGGGACTACGACGGAAGCGGAGCATTCGGAGGAGGAGTGTGTGAAGACGTCCAAGAGCAAAGCCAAGACGAACTCCAAGGCGAAGGGGAGCTCTAGTTCTTCTAAGAGGACGAGGAAGAGAGGCAGCGATCCCGAGAAAGTGAAGGATACGACAGAGAGCGAGAGACGTACCCCCAGTTTGGGCGCTCAAGGGACCTCTTCGTCGAGACCGAGTCCATCCATGATGAAGGTGGAAGTCGTGATCAAGACGCCGAAAAAACCCACCGCGAGGCGGGGTAGGAAGAAGTAATTTCTTTACGATCTAGTTAGTGCAGCCCATTTTCTTGGATTTTATTTTCTGTATTTTTATTTCAATGATGACTTTGCATTTGTAAATCCTGGCCAGGCTGGACATAGCGCTTTCAGAAATCATCTCCCCCCTAAGTGCACAGTGACGTCACACTAATAAGCAGCTCATGTGAGACTCTGACCAACCATCCCTTGTTGCCCAACCACGACTGCCTTATCGCCCTCAAGCTCCTGAATCCGACATTGTAGTCGACCTAAAGGCCATTTACTGGACGCAGTACGTTCGCACATCCTGGTTTTTGCAGTGGAGACAAAGCTCATTAACAAGTCCCATGTCCAGACCTCGTAAAACGTCTGAAATTACACTCCCAGGGAGATAAGATTCGACGATGATTAGAGTAACACTAGACGGCCATCTTCTTGCAGAATCAAACGAGACGAGAGTAGTCGAGGGGAACCATTACTTCCCAGCTACCTCTGTACGAATGTCACTCCTTGGGCATTCAGATACCTCTTCAGTCTGTTCATGGAAAGGGTAGGCTTTTTCAACCGTTTCATATGATACTATTGCGGTTTAATTGACGCTTATGTCTGGGTAGTACTGCGGCTTATTATGATGCAGTCGTGGATGGTAACAGGATCAAAGACATCGCTTGGTGAACACAGATGCATCACTAATCGCACAGAAACATCATTGTTGACGTTATTGGCAGGTACTATCCAAATGTCATCACAGAGAGGGCTAAGCCGGTAGAAGGTTATGTTGCTTTTTATAAGGTATACCTCCTCTTCTTTTCTACGATCCGGTGTCTAACCACAAACTGATAGAACAAAGTAAACATCGAGGAAGCAGCTGATTGACGCTAAATGGACAGTCAGATCGCAAATCTCAAATTGTTGTATCATATTTTCGGAGGATGAATATAAACGGATTTTTTCCTTGAACGTCTTCAGTTATTGGTGTCTGCCTGACGAGCTCAGCTAATAGGGGTGCGAGGTTAAGCGAGTCGCGTCATGTTGTCAATGACCGTGCGATTAACTTTCTGTTTTGACTATTTTAAAATAATTGCTTCCACGATGCTGAACGTCTGCTAAAGAACCCCTTCGTTTCCCAAACACCACCTGCAACCCACCCATGTCGTCTGATCTAGCCCAGGTCTTCACCAAAGTGTCAGCTTTCTCCTTAGCAGGAGTGCTGGGAGTCGGCACTGTTGCATACCTAGCCTCCAAAACATTCCTTCCCAAGAACGCGCGTTGGCAGGATCGTTATACTTTCATCTGGCTGGTACTTATTCTTTGTTACTTGTGTTTTACATGCCCAACTCTTACACCATACAACTTTCTTTCTTTCAGGCCTTTGATGCCCTCATTCATTTCAGCTTCGAGGGCTCATTCCTCTGGCTTTCTGTCTTCGGTAGGCAGGTAAACACCTCCACTGGCCCATTCGCCGACATGTGTACGTCCCCTGCGGATCCTCGTCTCCCTCTCACGCGTTTTGAACCGCCTTTCTATTTATATAGGGCGCGAGTACGCCGCAGCAGACTTCAGATGGGGCGTCTCAGACCCTACCGTCGTGTCGCTTGAGATTTTGACGGTGTTGGGTGCCGGACCCATGTGCTGCTATATCCTGAAACAACTGGTCAACGACGACCCGGCGCGTCATTATTGGATTATCGTTCTTAGCACTGCCGAGCTGTATGGAGGGTGAGTGTTACTGTCGTGTATGATGCAACGAGGTTCCCATAAAGTGTGTTTGTATACAGATGGATGACATTCTGCCCTGAATGGCTTACTGGGAGCCCTAATCTCAACACTTCCAACGTTTTACACCTCTGGGTTTACCTCTTCGTGAGTTTTTTGTTGCTTTCAAGGAGTTGTAGACATGCGCTGAACACGATCTGATGCTTTCCAGTTTATGAACGTTATGTGAGTTGATGCCTCAGTCAAATACAGGGTTGTCATTAATTTTTCTTTTCTTTCTTTCACAGCTGGGTCATTATTCCTTTCGGTCTCATGTACGACTCCTATAAGCACATTGCTGGCTCCTTGCGCGCACAGCAGCGCCTTGCAAAGGCCAAGAAGGCTTAAATTCACACCAGACCGCCTCCTGGGTTGCTCAACAGGAATTCATGGAAAACTGCAGAGAACACGAATGTTGATCAAAATGTATAGCTGACTTTCACGTTTCGCCCTATGTTGGATGGACCTTTTCAGATACCTTGATACCAATGTTTGTTTGTAAGGTTGTTGCTTAATTTAAGTACTTAGTTTCAGGTTTTACGTCAACTCCAATCAAGCCAAACGGTTTAATGTCACCAAACATCAGTGAATTGAAGAATGACACTATACTAGAACACGATGAGTACAATACTTGGGGTACTAGATACAGTAATACGGCAGAGAATAGCTGGCTGGTTGACATGAATAGAGCGGGAGCTGGCAAGATGAATGAATGTGAGTCTCCTCGACACTTCACCGCCATTCCTTCTCGTTTCATGGGCATAGTAAGTAGTAGGTAACGATTGGTTAACACAAAACGAAACGAAGGCAAAACAGATAAATGATTGTCGGTCCCGGATGGTGGGGTCGGGGTGTGATTCAATTAATCCGATACAGTTGCGGCGCGTATTAATTAATGCAGAGATGCAGGGCGGGCTTTGCGTCGCAGGGGAGCGAGATTATTTATTGTGTGGGGCACTGGTAGCTGGCTGGACCGATGACTAGCATGCTAGTCCACTATTAAACGGAGAACAAGGTGGGCTTGGACAGTGATTTAAGCGTGGATCTTGAACTTGGGAGACTTGTTGCCCTGTGAAGGAATATTGTCAGGATTTCTGCCGATCCATGAAGGGGGTAAGCAAGGTACGCACAGAGTCTCCAAAGACTGTCAAGCGCGAGCGTGATACAAACACATTAATTCCAGTTCCCTTATAACATCGTCACAGCAGAATCGACTCACGAACTACAAAATAATCACTACCCTCGGGAATGTTCTTGGGAAGAGTGAACTGCACGGATCCCGTGTTGATGGGGAAACCAGAGGCCAGGGGATGGTCTGCAAAAATAAAAACACACTTAACAATCTCCCAAACCACCGTCATCACATAGCTTCTACTCACCGACGTCCAAGTTCTCACTGCCGTTGGCCATGTGGCCGAGCAGGAGAACGCCGGTATTGCTGTTCTTTTGGACGGGGAGGCCAGCGGTGTCTATACATACATATAATGGTAAAGCATCGTCAGCAACCCTTTTCGATTTCCGAAACTCGCCATCCGCCATTAACGTCGTCTAGGCGGTTTACTGTGTACTTACTCCACTTAACAGTCTGCTGCGTACCTGTGCGCCATGCTTCAGCGGCCGTGGGATACGTGATGGGCGGGCTGAAGACGATGAGCTCCTGCGGGGCATTAATGGGCGCTGCGCTGGTCAGGGATGCGGTGGCGAGGAGGACAGAGGCAATGAATGAGGTGAAGAGCATGTTGATATATAGGATTTTGGTTTGGTTTGTGGGTTTTTGAATTACTGGAAGGCTTTGGATACAGAGTATAGTAGACAGAAGATAGCTGAAGCAAGCGCGGTGTTGAAGTTGCTGGTTCGATCGACGGTTGGTCGGCGGTTGAGATTGCGGTGAAGAGAGAGCTGCTAAGTAAGAGCTGATAATAGAATAAGGGAAGGAGTAAGGAATATTACTAGTAAGGAGTGTAGGATGAGGAGTACCAGCGCTGTTCACATCCCTTTTATATCTTGCCTCGTACTCTGATGATGATCAAGAATTCGAAGCATCGAGGGTTGGGTGTCCCCGCCAACGCACCCTTACCTTACCGTGACTGACTTTCATACAACTTACTTCTCCCTTCCCTTCCTTTCCTTCTCTGATTCACCCACTCGTTCCATCGTTTCCGCTCAGGTGCGATACGAGAACCGAAGTGCAGAAGCGCGATTTGAGCTCGACCCACGCAAGAATCAGGAAAAGATTAGATCATGAAGATGACTCCTTCTCAGCTCGGTCTATATAACCACGAGGCTTGGGATGCCAAACTCCAGCGAGTCTGGTTTGCAATTCGAGACCACTAATGTAGAGGCGGTAGGCATCCGAATGGCTTCGAAGTGTCATTGGCGGGTGGAAAGATGTGCAAAAATGACAGGGCAGGCATAGAAAGGAAGACCTCAAGTCGAACTACAGGAGGCCGCTCTATCAAGGGATCTATGCTCCATATTACCATTACAATTGACGGCGTCCACAGAACTCGAACACTTCCCACCCAAGCGCCGCTTACGCTCGAAGCAATCATCTATCGACATTGATCGCCTCGTGGGAGTGACTAGTACGAGGCTTCGATTCGGGATCTTGTCATATCTCAGCTTTCATTCGGACGAACGCATGCTCTGCGGCTTTTAGTGCTTAAAGGCAATCCAGACACTCGTTGCCACCTCCTCGAATGAAAAGAAACCTGAAACACGAGAAATAAAGACTCCCCGGTCAAACTTAATGAAACAAGGCCCTGTCGGATTGCGTGTCCCTTGTTCACCTTATCAAGGTAAGTATATAAGTAAGTATGTTCATTGACGATGTGCGATGCGACGGCGGCGTCAGGAGTGAATCTACCCCTCAAGAGAGGCAATTATTGTTCTGCACTCTTAACGTACTTCGAATTCTAGGGTCCAAAAACGCGCTGGCTCGGTGTTTTTGGGCTTCGAGAGGCTCCACACTTCTGAGGAGCTTATACTCTAACTATCCAGCTCGAATATTGTGCAGGCGGGAATGTATACCGGCTTTCACAACGCAGTTCCAAAGAGTTGCATTTTTATACCTGTGTGTAAAGGAATGAGTGGTTATTCGAGATACCTCTGCCAAAAATCTTGATTACAATGTCGTCGTCTTGAGTTGTCAGCCTCTCAAATGGGACGATAAAGTTTGACTGCCTGATAAGATATCTTGACAGAACATCGTCGCGGAAAGCAATTAACTTTTTGAGTACCGTCAGCCTGGTGAGTGTAGCCGGCGGCTGCTGTCAACGTCAGTACACTATAATCTCGCGCCTTGCACCTCAGACCGGAGATATCTCACTGGGGTATTCTCTGAGCTGGAAATGTGAAGCCGCGCAAAAGACAACGGAAGAAATGGTATTAAACTACTAAAATATCTACTTCGAATCCTTGAAAGGATATCTAATACTACAAGATTCGGGAACACGCAGTGTCACATCATAATGAAAGAGTTGGGACAGGACAGAACACTGGACGGATCTATTTTCGAATCGAAAATATAGGACTGCGATTCTTCGTGTCATGTAGAACTGTGAAAGTAAAACAGGTATTCATTAGTCACAGAGAAATGCCAATAGTAGATTAGGTTAACAAGCACAGTAGCTTGCTCCTGATCCTGCGATTCAACGGTCTTGCACTTACAAGTGACGAAGTAATCGTGGTTGTGAGGCTCAACCTTTGGGCATTCGAAATCAACGAACCCCTTCTTCATCTCAAAGTCAGTCGCCAGTGGATGTTCTTCAGGTATCGTACATTCCAAGAGGTGGCAAATGTGGAGCAGAAGATGATAAGATGTGACAGTAGATAGACGGCCACCGTGAATAGGAATGTCGTAAAGAGTTTAAGAATGAGCCAACGGTTGATCAGCGATCATCAAACTGGATGTGGATAGCTTGAAGAATTTTACCAATATCCAGATATTCTTCTCCACTTCCAGCTTTCACGGAGCCCAAGAGAAGAGTGCCATTTCGGTTCACTCCCGTCGAGACGCCAGCTTTGTCGTATATGGCATCGGTCATCCTTTGTCGTCGAGCAATCCCAACGACATCAGTGAGGGGGTATTCGTAAAAGGAGTTCGCGATGACAATTCAATTCAAAAGGTGCGGCACGGAACCAGTCAGCGGGGAATGGAAAAGAAGTAGAGGAAGTGGCACAGCTTAATAAACTCACCACGTAACGACTACGTCGGAGCCCATCGTCCACACAGTGCTATTGGTGGGATTTGTGATCTTCTCGCCGTCGTTGTTTCCGGGGCTCGAAGAACTGCGGCTAACGAGCCGGAGTGCTCGAGCCAACGGGGCGTCCCATGCAGACATTCTCCGATCCATCGCATAACATGGAAGACAAAGGCTGTTGGCTACACCAAGGTGAAGCAAGAGGAGCGAAATAAAAAGTAAAGGTGAGGTGAGGATATGACCTAAGAACATGATGGCCAGCAAAACTGTTCTTCAGAGTGAGTAGGTAGGTAGGATATTTAACTATGCACGACGTTGGATTCGCTGGGGAAAGTATTTACGGGGTCGAAATGGAGTGAGAAATGAGCATAAAGGTGGAGAGTTTTAGGAGGTCAGAAAGTTTCACCGTGACAAGAACAGGACAAGTCTTACAGAGGGATAGGAGATATTTGGATGTGGCCTAAATTCACATTCGCTTTGAGACAACTTGCTGATAGAAGTAGATTACCTGTTAAGTTATTACCAGGGGATGACCAACTACAACGGGTTCCTGCGCAACCGCAACTTATATCGGAGCCTGAGGGTGTATGCTGGCTGCTGGGTAACATGCGCGCTTGGTGCATCATAGCATTGCAAAGGGATGTACTACATAATCACACTGTGTTTGGAGATGTGTGAAGGTTGGGCGTTGAAAGTTGAGGCCCGAGTGGGTATGTGGGGTCGGGTCAGCGATCGTGACATGACATTGATGTTAGAAGGTAAACTTCAATGTAAAGGCTCTATAAACGTCAAAATGGTCAAGGTAGGAATTGCGGTGATTAGCCAAGGAAGGGATGTGATCGATGTGATCGCTCATCTTGAGTGGATTCCTGTTCCATTTCGGCCAAATCGTTGTGTTTCCTGGTCGCCGATTGTTGAGTATAGGTTGAAGGCCTCACAAGCCAAGTATATTTGTGCTCTCCCCTAATTTGCGTTGGTGAATGTGTTCTGCGGCGGTATTTCAACGTAAAAATAAGGGCTGAGCTGGCAAGTGGTCAGAGTTCTTTTGGTTATGCGATCAGGAAGCAGATAGTTTGTTATAATTTGGATGAGTAGAAGGATAGACATAGATTGGGAAAATAAAGGAGTGAGCCGACGTGTATGATAGGGAGGAGGAGACGTGTCAGCGGACGGGGATACTAAGACCTGACACGCGGAAAAGCGACCGTCGTCCCGTTCTGCCATCCAGCAGAATACAAGCCAATTTGTTGAGCCAAAAGCAACAGTGGCATCAAGATTTGAAAATACCACGACTTTGGCAGGTCTCGCACACAGACCATGTTGTACGAAGCAAGAAAGGTGAGGCGTTTCAAATCTCTACAGTACAGGAGAATTAGACTGAAAGAGCTAGTCTGACGGTCAATGTTATTGCGAAAACAAAAGGTTTTCAGCTTGAATCCGCTTGATTGCAGATCTAGAGAAGGGGGATGGTGCTATCAAGGTGCTGGGCTACACAAACTAAGCTCGAGGTGCAGAAGATTGGATTGAGAGAGAATGAGCAGAATCGGTAGCTCGCTGATATCATGGAGGGTCAGAATCGTGAAAGGGGATCAACTTCAAATTCCATTGGGGAATTTAATGAATAACGAGATGAGAAGTCCGGAGGATATCAAGACCCTAAGGCGTTGACGATACATTGGCGATGACTCGTTCCCGAAAGAGGTGGCGGCGCTGTATATGAGCACATTTCCAAGAATAATGAGGTCTTGTCTGTAGTCAGGATCAACGATGAGACTGAAAATCTCATCTGGGAAGACAGGGTGTTCATGGGGCATTGTGGAGGTCAAGTTCGTGGTGAGATACGTTTGAAGGGCTATAGTATTTGTCATAGTTCAATATTTATTTTCCCCACAATAGTCCCACACTCGTCACCGTCTATATGGGCGCTTGACAAGCTGCATACAATCAACCTATTCTTCCCACTTCGAACGAGTTCTCCCTATCTCCCCATCTCAGGCTAAATCCCGTCTCCGATGTTTCCACTGCGGTGCAAGCCGAAAGTGATTACCCGGGTTCGGGTCCAAGGTATCCTTGAACATCACTGCATAACGCATTGAGATATCCCACATTTTACCACTGCCAACTAAATCAGGCCTATACGGAGCGAGCATGTGTGCGTCTATACATTCGCTGACGAACTTTGCAGTTGACAACAGGGCAAAGAATGGATGAACCTCTGCTTTGATTATGGTTGTGTTTGGAGTGATGTGTGTCACATCACCCATCTCTCCGGGGGCGACTATCTTGGTCTCTGCGTTCCAGTACATAACTTTGTACCTGTATAGGGGTGTATGGGGTATTATCTATATGAAATAAAGCTATCGGGTTCATCCAGGTCGAAAATAAAACGAGAAATTGCCTCACCTCTGTCAGTGGTCTCCTGCGAGCAGGAAATTGGAGATTTTCCTTCATCTCCCACATCGCATTGTACGCAACCCTGTCGTCCATAGGCATGAGGCCCCACATGCCCTTCTTAAGACACTCAGCCATATGTTTCCCAACTGCATGAAAAGAGTCCCCTTTAACGTGTTATAATCAACATAAATATTCCGCTACCCACCTTTAGCATAGGGTGATACGATTGGAGGGCCGCCTTCTTCTTGGTTATCACTGCTAGGAATTGGGATACACAGCGCATCTGCCAAGCGCTCCATCTGGCGCCAAAAATGATAAGAAAGATACGTAAACACAGACAGTGTAAGTAACTGAGACATACATGTCCGTCCTCAAATCGAGATGCATTGTAGAAATTCACAGTGACAACCTCCTTGTCGATATCGTCTTCGAGAGCTTGTTCAAGTCTTTCAAGTCCTTTGACATGTGAGCTGACTGGAAGTAGGTGCTGAACAGAGACAGATTGTCTGACGTAGTTGTATTTATAGTTCACCGAGGGCAAATCGTCAAACACACTAACAATGCCCCTATTTTTTAAATTCAGTTCATTCTTTATTCCTCCATAATAATACTACAACCTTTCAATTCCGAAACCCACAATTCTCGCGCATGGAATTTAAATGAAGACGTAGTTGCCCTTGAACCGTCCAAGCGAAATGAGAGGGTAATGTCTAGGGCTCCCAGCAAAGTGGCCGCATGGTGGAGCCAGTGAGGCACTTAACAGAACAAATTTCTTAACACCTTTGGAGAGGTCAAGTCCTATGAAGGGTTGTACGACGGGGAGAGGGTCGAGGATGGCGGGCCGATGAGGTAAGTGCGGGTGATGGGTGGTAACTTGTGGCTGGAGTTGGAGATGGAGGTGATATAATCGAATAGATTGAGGAATGTCGAGGGGTCGGACTAGTTAAATGCAATGACGGGGAATGGGTCAGGTGCAATACCGGATCGGGAGGTGAAGAGGGGGAGGGAGGCTTTTTGCAGGAGTTTGGCGAGTGCGAGGCCGGATTTGCCTGTGCTGCCGCTGATGAGAGGGGTCATTTCCAGGTGGGTAGTGCTATGTAGTTAGGATTTGTAGGGAACGAACTGGATGTGGATTGAGCGTTGTGATGACCCGGTTTTATGCTTTCGGGGTGCAGGGATGACATAGAAGATGATACAGGAGGACGACATGAATCGACGTTGATACGACATTCGTGTTAAGGCATTGTATAGGTTTGTCATGCTTAGTTACAATACAGTGATACCAGAATCACATAGCATCTTCCAAGACCTCGGGCGGGCATTCGGGATCAAATTCGACCACGATATTGGTCTTGAATGTGATACCCGGTGCTTCAGCCAATTTTCTGAGTGGATATTCCAGAATATTTCTGTAGTCGAACTCGTCACGAGGAAGGTTGTTCCAGATGTCTTCTTCCTCAGGAGGGCAGCCGAATGTGATACCCACAAACACGTCTTTGAGGAGAGGAAAGTCCACCGAGCTTTTGGCGAACACGTCTCCAAACGGACTGAATTCCTCGAACCCTCCTACATAGACGTACTCTGTGGAGGCCCATATATGGTATTGTATCTTGAGGGATTGGAGAGCGTTGTGGCCTTTGATGGAGGTTAACCAACCGCAGATGCTATCGCGGCTTTTGTACATGTAGTGATCGTAGGTTAGTTGAACCGATAGTGATACATGTGCCAAGGAAGCTTGCGAGTTCATGGTGAGAGCGTGTAAGTCGATGGAATCCAATTCAAAGGCCCTGCTGATAACTTCACATACACGGTTGGGTCAGCAATATTGCACATGGATCGGGAGAAATGGAAAGATCACATACCCGCAACTTCCAACCTGTCCAATCCACGGATATGAGGATAAAGCTCACTGACACCAATCTCATGTTCAGGATTAGATATTTGAATCTTCAGCGCTTTCGTAGATGGGAAGACGATGGCAGCCGAATTGTGTGCTGTCTCCAGTAACGTTTCCCAGCCTTGGATACCACACACAGAGAAGGCGGTGACACGAGGAAAAGTGACGGGGGCGTGGGTGTCGAAAAATGACTTCGCATTTCGTGTATCGAGTAGAAGGTTGTCGATATCCAGGTCTTCTAGGCGAGAGCAAAGTGCAAGCAAGGGCAGCCAAAGGTTCTTGACGTTTTGGGCTTTGAAGCTGAGTAACTTGAACCCAGTAGCTATAATTTGTGCTGAAGGAGTGGTCGGCCTAGATTTCATCGCAAATGCACAGTCGCGAAGCTCGAGATTTTCTAACAAAGCGGACGAAAAAAATTGCAAGATAGGGAGACTGCTGATGCCAGTTAGGGAGATCGAGGTGAGTTGTCCTAAAGGGACGTAATGATCCAACAACGAGCGCCATCCAAAATGGTGAGTTCCAGCTGCTGGATAGCGTTTTCGAACGCAAGAAATGGTGAGGTATTGGACTTTTGGTAGTTGGAGCAAACCGGTTAAGTGCTCATCGATACTTTCAGCCTCTTCGTTCAGTATGTCGTTGGGTAAGGTGTACTTGATATGGCGGATAAACGCGGCAATGGTCGGGTCTTCTTTAAGGTATTGTGCCAGACGTGTCCTCGCTGTTTTGTTTCCCTTTGGTAAGCCAACCTGAACCTCTTCAAAAAGACGCAAGCGACATGCGGCTACCCAACACTTGGAGACAAGGCAGAATGATTTTAGCTCTGTCCTGAAGCTTTCAGAGTCTCGCGCAATATTGTCCAGTATGAGACCAAATATCTCCAGTGGTACTGAAACATCTTTCACGGAGCCGTCTGGTGAGGACAGGAGCATGGTTGCTGTGGTGAGCGACAGAGGCGTTTTGCAAATTGTTTTGCAGCGCTGAGCCTTATCTTCCCACACTATCGTGATCCAGAGATGAGTTGCAGTGCCGACTGAACTTGTAGGTCATGATGCTGACTCGGAAACATTAAGCAGTAGAAATAGGAGAGCGGTTCGTCATCGGGTCCTGTGCAGTGTCCGCATTATCGTTCACGAAGTAATTTCAGAAAGGACGACACAAATACGGTTACACGCAACGAATTGTGGAAGAAAGCTACCACACGGAATTCGAGAGGAGAAATGGAAGTGGATCAAGAAAGTCAGTAGCCACAGAAGACGAGAAGTGGGGTTCGAGCCGTTCGCTGGAATATTTTCAACAGCCAAATCATTGTTTATATCAGTAAATCGTACAATTGGCTAGTATGAATAACTCGGCACATGAGGAATATCCTCTTGCCCCTTTTTTTTGTAGTTTCGTCAAAACTCAATATCAACCTCCAACCGAACCGCGATATCCGTCCGCTCCATCAATCCCTGCAATGGTCCTTCCAAAACACTCCTGAAATTGGGGCATCCTTTTTCTTCAAGAACAGTGGACAAAATCTCAGAGCTTCCGTCAGCACAAGCAATTACAAGGTCGAATGACGTTTCTCTGAGGTATGGGTAGTCATCTCGATTGCCTAGGCTGTCTCCGAATCTTTGCCATGCGTCGTGTGACGTTTCCCACCAATCTCCTAGGTCACATGACCATTCGCGAAGGAAAATCGAAAGAGATTGAATGATATTGCGACCTTTTATTGCTGATAAAGCTTCTTGAAGACTTTCCAGGATACTTCCAGCGTCAGCTTCAGCTTCAATCGCAAGTTGTATGTGTGTCAGATGACGAACAGAGTCGTTCACAAGCTTGGAGAACACATCCCAGTCGAGTGTATCTTCATTTTCATCGACTAATAACCCTCCAGGTAAGCATCATTTCGCGATGAGAGACAGAAAAATAACATACATTCGAGTTGCAAGCTTTGCAAGGTGCACATTTGAGGAAGCGTCGACGCGTCAAACGGGTAATGGAGTTCGAGGGATTTGATATTTGGAAAGAAAGGTTGCCTGGTTGAAGGGTACTCCCAATCAAATACCCACCCCACATTCAATGTGGTGAGGCTTGGGAAAGTGGTGACAAAGGGTACATCGAAGTCATGATCGAGCTTCGCAAAGCGAAGCGACTCGAGATGCATAGCTTCCAGGTGTGGGCAAAGCGCAAGCAAGGGCATACAAAGGTTCCTGACAGACCGTGCTTTCAGGCTCTTCAGTTGAAAGGAGGGCTGTTTTGCGAACAGAGATGGTAGCGAAGATAATATACTCACAACCTCACAATTAGTGATTTGCAAGGTTGTCAGTTGTTGTGATGAAAGGATGGATAAAATGTCGATGTTGTTGAGGCCGATCAGAGAAATTGTTGTGAGCTGGTTGGTTGAAAGGTATCGGTCCATAACCGAACACCATTCGAAGTGTTGGACGTCGCTCATGTAGGTTGCAAAATTCCGACCACCGCTGAATTTGATGGATAAATTACGCACATTGGGTAGCTGCAGCAGAGCAAGTAGGGATTTGTCACAGTTCGACTTGTCAGCCCAATTGCCAGTGTGCTCACCGGAAGACGAGGTAAATGTGATCTTCCGGATGAAATTAGATAGGCGAGGTTCTTTTTGAAGAATCGACACCAGGAATTGTCTCTTCTGCAATGTATAGATTGGTCCAATCTCGACCTCTTTGAAGAGGTAAGAGCGGCAAATTGGCACCCATGGCTTGGTTACGAGGGAACATGATTTGAGATCTGCTCTGAAGTCTTCATTGTCAACTACTAGATTTTCAATAATGAGATGAACGAGTTCAGTTGGGACTTCGGAACGAGGCACAGAGGAACTGCCTTCGTGAAGCGAGATCATAGTGAGAGTGGCTTAAATCAAAGTTATGTGTGGCTTCCGCCCAACTTCTGCCAAGCCTGCTAAATTTCAATTCTCACGTCCTTGGTGGTTCCACTTCCCGCGCATGTTAAAGGGGGCGAGATCGGTCGGGGCAAGTGGCAAGGGTTCACCAAATATGTACCAGAGACTACAATAGACTACATTACTCCCAATGTACTGAGAACTATACAGTTATCTTTTGAGAATCAGACGTAGTCTATATAAACTAGAAATGAGTTGCAGTGGCGACTGAACTTCCAAGTCATCATGCTGACAAGAAAACATAAGTAGAATCTAGGAGAGCGATACTGATTTCGCCATCAGACCCTGTACAGTGAACGCAGTTGTATCATTTACGAAGTCATTTCAGAAAGGATACTAATACGGTTACACTCGACGGATCGTGCAAGAAAGCTACCACGCATATTTACAGAGGAAAAGTGGATGAAGAAGGTTAGTAGCCACAGAAGACGAAAAGTAGGGTTTGAGTCGTTTGCTGGAACATTTTCAACAGCTAAATTCATTTTTCATATCAGTAAATCCCGCAACTGCCTTTAGAGAACTCGATGTATAAAGGAATTCCCATTTGCCTTTTCTTCTCTTTTAGTTTCGTCACAAATCAATATCAACCTCCAATTGAACCGCAATATCCGTCCGCGCCGTCAACCCCTTCAATGGTCCTTCCAAAACACTCCTGAAATTTGGGCATCCTTTTTCTGTAAGAACAGTGGACAAAACCTCAGAGCTTCCGTCAGCACATGCAATTACAAGGTCGAACGACGTTCTCTGAGGCATGGGTAGTCATCTCGATTGACTAGGCTGTCTCCGAATCTTTGCCATGCGTCGTGTGACGTTTCCCACCAATCTCCTACGTCACCTAGCCATTCGCGAAGGGAAATCGAAAGAGATTGAATGATATTGCGACCTTTTATTCCTGACAAGACTTCTTGAAGATTTTCCAGGATAGATTCAGCGTCAGCTTCGGCTTGAATCTCAAGTTTTATGTGCATCAGATGACGAACAGAGTCGTTCACCAGCTTGGAGAGCACATTCCAGTCGAATGTATCTTCACTTTCATCGACTATTAACTATTAACTCTCCACGTAAGCAACATTTACGATGAGAGACAGAAAAATAACGTACAGTCGAGTTGCAAGGATTGCAAGGTACACATTTGAGGAAGCTTCAATGTGTTAGACGGTTGACGCAGTTCCGCGGATTTGATCACTGGAAAGAGGAGTTGACTGGTGAAAGGAGACTCCCAATTGTATACCCGCCCCATAGTCAACGTGGTGAGACTTGAAAAAGTTGGGACGAAAGGCACATCGAAGTCACGATCGAGGTTCGTACAACGAACCGACTCGAGATGCATAGTTTCCAGATGCGGGCAAAGGGCGAGCAATGGCATACAAAGATTACTGACATCATATGCGATCAGCCTCTTCAGTTGGAAGGAGGGTTGTTTTTCGAATAGAGATGATAGCGAAGACAATATACTCACAACCTCACAATCAGTGATTTGCAAGGTTGTCAGTTGTTGTGATGAAAGGATGGATAGAATGTCGAGGTTGCGGAGGCCGATCAGAAAAATTGTTGTGAGCTGGTTGGTTGAAAGATATCGGTCCAAAACTGAACACCATTCGGAGTCGTTTGTGTGGTTTGAATACTTTTGTTCAACACGGTTGACGTCGATAGATAAAGTGTGCACGTTGGGTAGTTGCAGAAGAGTAAATAGGGATTTGTCGCGATTTAACTCGTGATTCAAATTGCTAGTGTTATCACCAGATAAAAAAGAGCTAAACTTGATCTCCTTGACGAAATCAGCTATGTGAGGTTCTTTCTGCAGAATAGATACCAGGAATTGTCTCTTCTGCAAAGTATAGATTGGTCCAATTTCGACCTCTTTGAAGAGGTAAGAGCGGCAAATTGGCACCCATGACTTGGTTACGAGGGAACATGATTTGAGATCTGCTCTGAAGTCTTCGTTGTCCACTGCTAGATTTTCAATGATGAGATGAACAAGTTCGACTGGGATTTTGGAACGAGCTACAGAGAAGCTGCCTCCGTGAAGCGAGATCATAGTGGGAGTGGCTCAAAAGAAGTTATGTGGCTCTCGCTGAGCCTGCTAAACTTCCAGTTCTCACGTCATCGCTGGTTGAAACCTGGTTCCACTTCCCGCGCGTCTATAAGGGGGCTAGATAGGTCCGGGCAAGTGACAAGGGCCTCACCAAGTACCAGAGACTACCAGAGACTACCTTACTCCCAAAGTCCCGAGAACTATACAGCTATCTGTTGAGAATCAGATGTAGTCTACATGAACACAATATTCGAAATTGATATCAGGGCAAGCTATTAATCTTCCCAGTGGATTCGTCAAAATTCCGTCTCTATCTTCTGGTTCCATCTCCTCTCTCTCGTCACCGAGTTCACAGGCAATGAAAAATGTGATATGCACATGGCGGAGATAGCGAAAGTCCATCCGGTCAGCGACCAAAGTATCCCCCAACTGCTTCCATTGTTCATGCGACGTCAATGCATTGTCCAAAGTTGACGCACAATCGTCGACGGCCAGCTCGATAGAGCGAAGGATATTCTTGCGCTTGACAGCCGACAAAATGATATCCAGTCTTGCGAGGAGGTAATGAACGGAGCCTGGGAGAGAGGCACTGAGCCGCAAATGCGTCAAAGTCTCCACTGAACGGTTAACGAGACCCCCAAGGATGTCCCAGTCGAAGTTTTCGAATGTGACTTGGTCTTCTTCATCTGGGGACACTAGAAAGTATGATGTTATCGCCTAGGAGTGTCATTTGCTAGTAAAAGCGCAGAAAAACATACCGTTAAACTTCAATTTTTGTAACCCACGGAAAGAAGGAAAACCATTCGTAGACATATGTGGTTTCAAAAAGGGTGATTGAAGACTCAGTGTTGTAAGCACCGGAAACATTGGCTGGCTGGCTTCTTGGAGATGTCGACAGCAATCAATGCCGGTGACAGATAAGGAGGTGACATTCCAAAATGGGGTGGGGTAATTGAGCTGGGGTTTGAAGCTGATATCCTCTTCTTGGGTCATTGGTGTCGAGAGGTTGATAAATCTGAGCCGAGGACAGGCAACAGCCAGCAACGGCCACCACAAGTCTCTGACATTCAAGTTACACGCTTCGAAGGACGTCAGGCTGGATTTAGATTCCTGAATGAAAGACCGAGACTGGGTTGCCTTTAAATCTGATATGGAACACCTGGAAAGCTTCACCTCCTCCAAATTCTGAGAGGATATGATTCGTAACAAGGGTAGATTGTTTACACCATCTATTGAAACTTTCGTGAGTGTGCCGGAGGACAAGTTGTGGTCCAGTAGTGCGCGCCATCCGAAATAGTGCACGCCTGCTTTTTGGTAGTTTTGATCGTCAAAACTGGAGATGGCGAGCTCCTGAACGTTTGGAAGTCTGAGTAGGGAGAATAAACATTTATCGCGACCCTCAGACTCTTCGTCATAGCCATAAGGTCCAGTGTAGCTGATTTTGCGTATGAAATTACCGATAGCGGGTTGGTTCTCGACTATCTGGGCCAATCGTTTCCGTCTCCCTGCGTTTACCTTCCATATACCAACTTCAACGTCTCGAAAGAGGCGTGAACGACACAAATGGACCCAAGACTTGCTGACCAGGCAGCATGCTCGCAAATGGCGCATGTCTTTCCCAGAAATGGGACATTCTGAGATGAGATTGTTGAAAATAAGTCCCAGAACGTCTGGAGGCATTATAGTCTCTGTTTGAGTGTTGGTCGAAGTTGTGGATGTCATTGTGGTTGCGAGTTAAGATCAAGACTTGAATCGATCACTTTTTTTCGACACTTCAAACCAGCCTTCCCACAATCACTGACCCTGACATCGGTCCGCCACTTCTCTTCTTGCAATTAGGCCACTCACCAAGGGCGCCGGCTTTCTGCAGCGGCCAATCCTTTGACGGAAAATATGTGTAACTCAAAAAAGAATTTCAGCACGACGACCGTACTCTACATACATACTTGGTATTCGAAACCAGTTAGATATCGAACAGGGACTTTCACTGTCAGTTGAAACTTGAATGGATCATGCATATCGAGAGCCAGTTAAATAAATTGAGCAAGGAGTCGGTCCATAAAATTACAATGTTGTAGCGGCGTTGCCGCGAATCAGGTCACAGGTGCATCGGCAGTAGGGCTCGAGCTTGACGTTTGGATATAAAAGGAAACTCGAGCTCGAGCAGCTCGAGCTAGCTCGATCCTAATATAGAAGAGTGGTTTGATGCAGTCAACAGTGTCTTTTCTTTGCCGACGCTGTGAATTCTGAGTCCTGGCTATCTGTCACTAACAGTGTATATAGATGAATCCTATCGTGGATGGGGTAGATCATAGTAATTAGTTAATACTATTCCCTATTTAATTGAGACACATAGTCCTATTAGATGACTCCAGGTATTCTCTGGTATCATATGTGTGTCCCAAGTTCGCTGCACAGTACACACTTGGAGAGAGGCTCAGGCCTTCAGGGAGTCGATGCCGCTGTGCCGAACATCTCGATTAGGATGAACATTTTGATGAGCCTCGAGTTCGAGCGAGCGAGTGACAGCTCGAGTTGGTCGAGCGATCCTAATTCGGTCGCTCGAGCTAGCTCGAGTTCAGCTCGCGGCATCACTAATCGGCAGGGGCTTTGTTTACCCTTGTATGTAGTTGATTTCCCCGAGTTGGCTTCCCTTCTTCACAGTTCTTCACCCAGTACGGACCTACAAGGACCCACAAGTTCACTTTCAACAATGCCATCCATATCTTTCAATGTCACTAAAAGAAGAGCCACATATGCAGTGCCTTTGGATGTTGTTGATCTCATACTTCATCATCTGACCTTTGGTATGACCTACTATATCAGATGTTCGCCCTCGATTGCCATGCGGACCTTGTACAGTTGCCGCCTAGTCTGCAAATCTTGGCTCTACTTATGTCGCTCGTATATCTATCGAGAGATACAGCTCGGGAACACCAGTCGGGAAAGCTTACACGAAGTACAAAGACTGGACCGACTGATCCAGACCGAACCCAGCATTGGTTCCATGGTACGCACGCTGGGCCATAACGATTTCGAGTCGGATTCGGAAGATTCGATGGACATCGTGACTTGGGAGCGTCGTGACGAATTCTTATCCTGTCTCCGCAGAATGCCAAACGTTCGACATCTCGAAATCTTCTGCACTGCTTGGCACTGCTACGAAGAAGCAGGGTTTCGTTGTTTGGGGTGGCGGGTGACGTTCGACTATTACGTTTCCTGCAGGAATCTCACCAGTCTGTGTATTTGGGGGGTAGGCGATCTGCCCGTGTTGCCGATCATATCCTCTCCGAACTTGGAGCAACTGCAACTCGACAAGTGTTTCTTTTTGGATTTAAATCCCGGTTTGTCATCTCGTGCTGCACAGGCTTGCAAATCGAAGCTCAAGTCATTGAAGGCGAAGACCATGCTACTAGACAATGTCCTGTGGCCGTTATTCGCCATTATCCATCCCCACCTCGAGCATCTTGCCCTTATAGCGCTATCAAGAGAAAACGACGACTGGTACCCCCACTCGATCTCCTTCCCACATCTTACCTCTTTATTCATCCGCGATTGGAGTGACTGGAGTACTCTGCGAATCCTGCGTAGGGACTCGGAACCTCGTGTGCTCGGGGGACACGTACCATCTGGTCAAACAACGTCCGTGGGCTCCAATGCGATTTCCAATACCTTCCCTGCATTAGAAAATTTGACAATCATCAGTACGTTTATCTTTCTCATAGACAGAGTTGCTGACAATTGTATCAACTACAGGTGAAGGCCACGGTGACTTTCGGGAATCTCATTGGTACGAAATACAGGCACTCGTGAACCCCTCATGGGCCACTCTCGTGCATGTTGTTGTCACATTGCACCTCCACGAGTCGTACACCGTCGACCAATTCCTTTTGGGACTGAACGATATGTTGGCTGCAGGCAAACGAAAGAACGTGCTCAAGTCACTAGAGGTTGTGCTCGGTGCATATATGTCTGATTCAGATTCTCCACAAGATTCACTGAAAAGGGCACAATCGCACCATCGAGGATGGAGTAGACTGGGGAGTACTATAGTGGACGATAAAAGGGACTTTCCTTGCTTCCAGCGTTTATGCGTTCATTACTATCTCGGGTGGCACACTTTATTCCCATATGAAAACTACGAGGTTGATCAAAAAATTCTCGACAGCATTTTGTCGGAGCCTCTGGAAAAAGTGATTTCCTGTCCTGATATCAACTTTGAATATCAGGTTTCCACTAGTTATCTCTCTCTGTAAGATCATGTGTTTTTTCAATATTTTCGCCCAATACAATGGATATTTCCAAGTCATTTTTACAAGGAGACAATCAAATTGAACCAGTGCTTCGATACACAGATGTGATATCCTAGGAAGTACTAATACCGAGACTACTTTTGACAACAACTTGACAGCAAAATGTGGAAAGCAGGACAACAGATTCACTACCTGAGAACCTGTGCAGAGAAATACAATAAACGAAGACCTGCAGGGGGAATAAGCAAAAAGATATATCTATGAAGAGCAAACCATTGACGGATACAAACCAAAATCTCGGGACAATATCACGTACAACAACACTGAGCCTAGACTCAAAAACAAAGCAATCAACTAGACTGGTCACCAGTCTAGCAATCAACGCACAAACCCAGGGCTAGAATTCACATACAGAACACGAGCAAAATCAAAGAAAAAGGTGAAAATGCATAAAAAAGACACCACTAACTCATACAGATAAGTAAGGGAAGCACGTAATTCACTTAAGTATCAACGTAGCAATAGAAGAGGACAAGCAACGAAAAAAGGGTTAAAGTTAATCAAGAATAGAAGATGCAACGACGAGTAAGTAAGGCGTAAAACGTAGTAGAAAAATAGAAAGGGGGAAATGCGAGGTTTACACATACACAGGGAACAAGAAAGAATAAGACACATTCCTACATCCTATACCAAGCGGACTTATGCGCACACTCAGTCGCTAGGAAGGACCCTAGGGTGAATATTGGATATTGGATTGATTGGAAATAATGAGAAAAATATATAGCGATGACAAGGGTTAATCATGATTCAATGACGATTAGAGAGTGGGATGGGGATGGGGATCGAGAATTGGGGAAATAGAGAGATAGATAAACAGGCAGACAGACAGAAAACACATTGGATTGGATTGAATGATTGGCGATGGAATGGAATGGGGTGCACGTAAACATGGAGTTCAATTTCGAGTGAGCGTGAATGGGAGGGGGGATAAGAAGGAAATGCGTGAGTGAGTGAGTGAGTGAACGAATCAAGTCAAGTAAGGGGGGTCATATGGCTAGTGTCCGCATGGGGCATTCTATGAGCAGATATTTAAACAGAAACAGAGCAGGGTAACCAGAAAAGAGAGAAAGAAGAGAAAGAAGTGGCCAGGATGAATGAGTAATAATGAACAAATGAGGTGTGAGTAGCGTGACGAGCATGAGTTATCAGAAGAGGGAATAGAGGTAGAATAGGGATCATGTAACAGTCAGCGACTTTAATTCTTGTACGAGCCGCTAGAAAAAAAAAGAAACCTCATCAGCACCATCAAAAGCACCACAAAAAACCTTGACATACCTCAGCCTCAACCAACAACAACTCAGGATTCTTCGCCATCTCCTGCTGCGACTGTCCCAGCTTAATCCCATACTCCAACAACTGCCGCATATAATACGGATTAATCACCGTCTCATCCTTCTTCAACAAATCCTTCAAATCCGGCTCAGGCGCAGGCGCAGACGTATCCTCGCCCGTCCCTAACCAACTATGATTCAGCAGTTCCGGGATCGTAGCGCGCTCCTTCGGGGTCCGACAGAGACAGCTCTTCATGGACATGATCACATCCTTGCGGACCTTGACTTTCAGATGGTCCAACTTCTTCGGCGGGTCCACGCGTCCGTCAGAGGAGGTCGAGTTGCGGGGTGAAGGCATCGTCGGGGTGGCGTATTCTGCGAACTCGATGACATGGGTGAGGTCGGGGATGGCTTTCATCTTCTGGTACACCGAGAGATGCTGGAATGGTGGGTGGCCGTAGACCATCTGGTACAGGATACATCCTAATGACCAGACATCTGATGGACGACCGACTTTAAGTCGACGCATGCCCTCAGGGAGCTCAATAGCCTCAGGACTCATATAATTGACGGTGCCAATCTATCAAACACAAAAAACAGTGATCAGAAAAGGGAAACATCATTCCAAAACCCAAGTTTCCTACCTGATGGTCCCTCTGAATATTCGTCGTATCATTAGCAATCGCATTCGCAATCCCAAAGTCAATCAACTTCAACTGCCCCCGCACAAGCACAAAATTAGCAGGCTTCAAATCAGAGTGCACAATCTTCTCTTCGTGAATCACATGCACGGCCTGAAGCATCTGCTGCCAATAATACGCCACCCACACCATATTCACAGGCTCCTTCATCTGCTCTTGCAGTAGCCTCGCAAAGTCGACTTCACCGCACTCCATCACCAGGAGCAGATGGCCCTTGCCACCACCAGGCGCCGTCTTGAGCTCGCTGTCGATGAGGCGGATGATGCGGTTGTTGCCCTCGAGTCGTTTCAAGAGCTTGATCTCGTTGATGTAGCCGTTCATCGTTTCATTGTCCGTCTTGTCCAGTGACACGCGCTTGATGGCATAGAGCTCGTTGGCGTGGTTGAGTACCCGGAAAACGCGTGATGATCCTCCCTTTCCAATCATGTCAAGTCGGGCATAAGCCTTCTTGTTGACCTTCACGTCGTGTTTAACTTCAACTCCAAACAGACAGGAAAAGTTTTACTTACAACAATATGTCGGTTAAGCTGCGCTTGTGGTGGCGCTGGCGCATTCGTAGTCGTCGGCGTAGGTGCTATGATCGCAGATTGAGCTTGCTGCTGCTGCTGCTGCTGAATATGTGCAGGATTCTGAATAGAAAGCTGCGGTTGATGTCTCCTCTCACGTTCCTTCTCCCTCTCCGCCTGTTCTCTCTGCTCCCTCTCCCTCTCCCTCTCTCTTTCGCGTTCACGTTCCACAGCATAATCATGCTCTTCCTCGACTCTCTCAACGTTACCCCATGACTTGCCATTAGGACCTGCACTGGCCTCACGGAGAGACGCGCTGTTGGTAATGGGTTCAGGGGCTGTAGGACTCCTTCGGTGCTTCGCGACCTCTTTCGCAATTTTAGTAGCAGCTGGCGGGGATGCACGACCTTTTACTGCAGATGGAGATAGCCGTCCTTTGGCAGCTGGCGGTGACAGTCTTCCTTTGGCTCCTGGAGGGGATAGACGTCCTTTTGACGTGGGTGGAGAAACGCGACCTCTCGACGCAGCAGTCGATGGCGGAGAATGTCTGCCAGCGACGCGTGATGACAGGGGTGGGGATCCCCTATTGTGCTCAACAACCGTCGGCGAACTAAGGCCGGCACTCAACGGGGGCTGAGGGACAAAACTGCGCAATGTATCAGAATCCCGTCGTCGGTGCCCATACGCGGTACGGGACGCCTGCAGGTGCTGATTGTGCGTCGGAGACGGTGATTGACGCAGTTCCTCTCGACCTGAATCAACAAAGACGTTAAGCCCGAGGTTGATTTTAATCAAATCAAATCAAAATTTTGACTTACGTTCCACTTCATCTGCCTGCGTTCGGAGTTCTGATTTGAATTTTTAGTATAAAGTTTAACAGACAATTGACAATTGAACCTACTCTTATTGTAATCCACCCGGCCTTCAGAATCATGTCGCTCTCTTGGCTCGTTCGGGACGCGACGTGCACCGGCGGTGTTATCATTATTCATGCCTGGAACGTGGAGAATGCTGAGGTCATGTTTATGTGCCAGAAATGGAGAAAGCATTCTTACCCTGACTCGTCCCTGGTCGCGAATTCGGATTGCGATATGGTTGTTGAAGTTGCAACTGATAATCGTCGTTATCTACTCAAAATGAGTATTAAGGACAATAAGAAAGACGCGTGGTACCCACTCAGAGCATCACTCAGGCTGGCAGAACGTCGTGGACGTGAGCTGCCTGACTGTGAGAGCGCGGCATTGCTGCTCAAACCGGATGGTGCGCGGGCCCTTGATGCACCCATGTGGGAACCGGATGGATTGGAAGGTCCTTGGGGAGAATCGACTTCTGCTGGCTCGTCCTCTGGCTCTGTATCCTCTCCAGGAAGAGGAATATCATAAGGATGATGGTCACTTTCGCTCATGTCGCCCTCTGAAATACGATCAAAGCCAGGCGTGGCAGCTGGTGTGCTACCGTACTTGGACATGGACACGGACTTCATAACGCGTCCTGGACGATTAGGGCCAGGTATAATTTGTCTGGAGTGAGCATTACGCTGAGCCAAAGGAAGCTCTGCAAGGGGTCTTGAGCTTGCGCCGTTGGTACTGCTAGTGCCATACAAAGACCGACTCGACCCGAGTCTTGATGAGGAGACAGAACGGCTTGCTAATGGTGGTGAACCTCTGTTCTTTTGAGAAACCGAGGCAGATTGAGGATGAGGGTAATCATCACTCTCACTGATGTTTTCCTTCTCTTCTTGAAGACCGTAGTGATTACCGTCGAGAGTTGGCCTGGCCCGTGAAGAAGCGAGACCTTCGTGACGGTCTTCCATGGTGATCCGTCTAGGGGCCATACGTGGCTTGGAAAGTGAAGATGCTGTTGGGGCCAAGTAGGAAGGTGTGTTGGCGATAGCTGGCCCTGACGCGACGCGCTGAAACGACCTTGCTGTTGGTTTCTCCTGAGTGAGCGCCGAAGTTGATGTACCTACGGCTGAACCAGAGAGCACTGCAAACGCGCTTTCTGAACGCGACAAGGACACTCTGGTTATTGGAGAGGCCAACAAGTCAGGAGAAGGTGGCTTCAATGCCGGTGGTGGGTCTGGTTGGAGGTAAGCATCACTTGGTGTCGCTGGTGACGAGTTGTTAGATTTTGCTGATCCTTTCGACAGTCGTACAAAATTTCCGTCTCCATCGAAAATGTAGTCGAACGAAAGGTCATCGATGATTGATGATTCGTCTGAATTGGGCGTACTTGTATTCAGTGCAGGTGCCATTCTTGGATCGTTGGGAGTCCTTGGTGGTGAAATTGAAATGCCTTCTGACATGATGGTGGTTTGAGAAAGAAACGAGAGCAAACGAAAACAAGGTGGAAAGCAAAGAGCAAAGCGTTTAGACAAAGCAAAAAAAGAAATATCAACACAAGAATCAACCACGACTCAAGAAACAAAACACCACGATGCATTAAATGACCCCGAAAAATGCACATAAAAGGAAATTATATCACCCGGGGTCCTGCCTCATTGCAGTCAACGCGATCACGAGACAAACACGACATTTCTTTTTCTCACAATCTTGGACAATTTCAACAAATCTAATCACCAACGTGTTGTTTATTTTACTGCTGTCTAACTGTTTAATGTCAGAGATATCTATAGACAACATACAGCTATTAATAAAAAGGCCCTTCGTATGAACACGGGGCTGCATGTAGAGCTGAGGTATCCAGGCCCCAAAGATCAATGATACCGTCGCTAACTGCTGTCGCTATCATCAGACACCTCTGAGTGTTTCCGTTTTTTCCTTTTTGGTTTTCTGCCGTCGTCGGTGGCCGGTAATTTATCCGATGGCTCGTGCTTTGAGGATGGAGGTTTCGTCTTTTTCGATTTTTTGGATGATTTCTCCTTCGTCGATGTGATGGGCGCTTGCTCTTCCCCGACCTCTTCTTCTAATTTCCGCTCCTTTTCTTTCTTTTCTTTCTTTCGTTGTTTCTTCTCGTCCCGGGTCAATGAATCTTCATCATCATCCTCAGCAGCATGCTTTTTCGACTTGCTCTTCTTTTTCTTCTCCGGGACCTCCTCTTCATCCACGCTCTTCGCCTTGCCCTTCTTCTTCTCCCTCCTCCCCTCCTTCTCCTTCTTCCTCTCCTCCTTTGTCCTCTTCCTCTCCTTCCTATCCACATCACTCTCCCCCTCATCACTCTCCTTTCTCTTCTCTTTCCTCTTCTTCCCCACTTCCTTCTCAACCTCCAAATCAACAACAAGCCTCCCACCCCCTACCTCAATCTCTACATGCTCCTTAACCTTCACCCTCCCGCCCTCGCCAGGGTCCACCTTCATCGCTTCACCCAATATCCTCTCCAGCCTCCTCTCTTCCTCTTCCATGCTCTCAGGACCCAATATAGGCCCTCTGAAAAATCTTGAATACAGCCCCCGTTTCGCTGCCTCCCTTTTCGCTGCTGCCATGAGTGATAATCGAGGCTGTTGGGCGTCGGGGCATGGGTCTGGGGTGTTTGACCCTGAGTGCGCAGGTGTGCCTGTTATAGGCCTCCGATTTGAGATAATCCCCGTCGAAGTTCTTTTAAAATTAGCGCCGGATGACGAACTGGGGTCGTCCTTTGCACAATAAAATATATTATTAGAGTTGAATCATCGAGTATGGTGTTGGAATGAAAACACTCACCGACCCACTCTCCTCATCATCCGAATCAGCACACTTGAGCTGAATCGACTTCGCAGCAGCCGAGAACAAACTACAAAATATCACAATCAACAATCATTCCAACCAATAGCCAATGACCACCTCCACAGAACCCCCAGCAGCCTGCTTTAAAACAAAAGCAAAAATAACACCCACTGATCCCAAAACGGAAACGCCTCATCCCTATCCTTGCCCAGCCCAGCAAGGGTCTTCTTCTGTGGTATTGCAAGAGGCCGCACGAGCGATCCATGGCGCAGTGCGGTGCCTTTACCTGCCCAGCCTTGCGAGACGAGGTAGCCTTCGCTGTCGAGGGGCATTTTGAGTTGGTTTAGTTTAGGTTGAGTGAGTTTTGGGTGTAGGTTTGGGTTTTAAGTGGTGGGGTGGGTGGGGTGAGGTAGGGTTAGGGCTTGGGGAGTTGTGGCAGGTATTGGTGGGGGTTGACGAGATGAGATGCACTGAAATAGTGTACAGTTGACCAGCGATATGTGCGAGTTCAATAGTTTGAGTTAAGCAGAAACCCAGATATGATCGCCCCAATAGCGGCCCAGTGATAACAATACAATCTCTAAAACAAAGAGATATCCAAGAACACAAAACAGAGATGTTTAAAGCAGCACTGTCAGATTCATACGGCCCCAATCGTCAGAAAGAGAGAGAGCTCAGAATCCAGATAGTCGTCTCGCAGGGCCAGTGATGGCAGCTCGCAAAAAAGTGTCCTGTCACACGGATGTGATAAGCGTAAAGCAGGTATGCCGCGCCGGTGTTTCCGGGATCCTCCACCACGGTCCACCCCAGCAGCCATCCGTTAAACATTCAAACACGGAAATCTCTGAAGAGTCTGAGGTGTAAAGCTAAAGAATTCGAGTCCAAGATACAACCTTCGCGCCTGAAATCGAATTGAACGACCCACGGCGGTAACCCTCACAGAAAACTGACACATTCGCAAAAGAATAAAAATTCACGGGAGGTGTTTTTAGCTGGAATAATAATAACGTATCAAGCGACTATACAAGGTGGTAAGGGTATTACTTGTTGGCCTTAAGAAGGTCTTTTGCATCATCTCCAGCAACTATGCATCACAAGATCAACGTAGAAAAAAGGATTAGGAAAATAGGGAAAGAAAGAAAATTGAATCAGCAACTCAAAAAACCCAAATAAACCCAGAGCACCACTCACTATTCAACAAAAGACTCTGCGAATCAAGCATAATCTTATTTTGAGATCCAGACAAGGTATTCGCGATATCACGAGCCGCCTCAAGACGACGAAGTTCCAAGAAACCCTTGTTCTTGCGCAGTGACTCTCCGACGAGTTCAGCAGATTGCGCTTCTCCCTGGGCACGAACGATGATAGACTACATTCCCAAATGGCATCATTAGCATCTTGCACAGAAATTTTCTGAAAATTGTGAAGAAAAAAAAACGCACCTGCTTCTCTTGAATAGCCTGATCAACGAGGTACGCAGCACGGAGCGCAGTCTGCTGAGCGACCTGCTTAGCCTCGACAGCGTGTGTAAACTCTGTAGAGAACGCGACGTGCGTGATCGACACGTCCTCCAACACAAGGTTGAATCGGAGGGCTCGTTGGGTCAGATTCTCACGAACCAGCCTCGATACCTATAAAAGCGTGTTTAATGAGTATTTAATATCGTAAAAATGGAGTAGTGGAACGCCATGAGAAGGAAGGTGGAAGAGGTGGATGTTTTGAATGCGACAATTTGTCAAAATCAAGCAGGGTAGCATTAAAAAAAATGCAAAAATTGCAAACGAAAAGAAAATGTGGCAACATACATGCTCACGCTGGGTAATCAGCTGACTGGCGTTGAATTGAGCGACAACACTTTTCAGGACCTCGTTGACGATAGAAGGCAGAACTCTTTCGTCATAGTCTTTACCGAGCTCGCGGTAGATAGTGGGGAGAGCCTGGGTATCTGGTCTTGAGAGAACACGACAAGTGATGTTGACCATTTGGAGATCTACGAAAAATAAAAATAGGCGAGTCAGAATTCCATTGTCATTGAGAGACAGAGATAGAGTGGAAAAGATATGCACAGTCGCCGCGTGGAAAGGTGCATGGCGGGCGAGAGGGGGTTTATTTGAATGAGTGAAACTTGGGAAGGAATATGCACCTTTGGTACCCGTCAAGCTTGCAATGTTGCGGGGCTTTGCGCGGATGTCGAATACGATAGGGTTCTCGAACCATGGAATCTACAATCAAGGTTATACATACGCACAACTGTCGGTCAAATGTCAAGTCCACGTACGACCAAATGCGTTCCCTCATTGTACACCTCCTGCTTAATACCGTGTAACCTGAGCACCACACCAACACCATTAGAATATTTCAAAAAAGAATAGTAAGCATAACGCCTCATACCTGCTGTACTTGATCGCACGATGACCACCATCAACTATAGTTAAATAACCAAGTTTTAATTCCACCCTGCAACGCCAAAAGGAAAGGAAAGAGTATCAAAAACGCACCGTTGAACAAACTCGCGTTCAGAGCAAGTCCACCACCCACAAGAGCAATCAGCAGACCACTCCCCGCAAATAGCCCTCGAGGACCACCACCCAAGGGGCCCTTTCCACCTCCAACAGTTCTTAGCTGCTTCGCAAATCGCTGAAAGGCTTCCTGTCCGTTGTTCATATTGTGGTAGAGGTAAGCTTAGAATAATTCTTTGCCGCGTACCGTGTCGGCAGCAGCCTGAGCGTGAGCGAGTGTGACAATAACCTCACCATTATGTCATCATAGTCAGCTGACAGTCACGTAGTGTGTGTGTGACATGCTTCCTAAGTTCCTGATGCATTGGAGTTCTTGGAAATGGCTCGGAACTTAACTCGTTTCTTGACCTTGTCCACTGCTCGTCGCTGTGTCTACGTGTTCTAGCCGAAACCGAGTTTTGAGCTTTTCTGGGTTTTTTTTAGAGGTTTTGCTATTTTTTTAGACTGGTGAACATGGGCTACTTCGAGGTTCTGTGGCCGGGATGCATCAATCCGCTTCTGGTGGCTGGTTCTATCCTGGAGAAAGTCACGCTTGGGCTACATCGATCCTGGCATATTGACTTCATTAACCGCTCATTAATATTGGGATATATAGTCTCTTTGACGATCCACACACCGAATGGCTTGAAATCGTGAACCTCGATTCTCAGCGAGGAGGCTCCAGGCACTGTAATAACTACGCCAGCTATAATCTCCTCCCAAATAGGCTGTCCTCAAGGGGCCTAGAAGCACATCTGTCGAAACATATCTCGGTCATCTAACACCTAATCTAGCGCTAAAACTCTCGATTTCATTCCCCTCACGAACTGCGGCGCAGATCCGGTGCATCACTTTTAATAAACGTCAGCTGAGCAGATTCTGTCGGCTGCGTTCATAAAGTCGAAGCCCCTGTTCAGTTGTCTGATAATTCAGTATTGGCAGTATTCACAGACATGTTCTACACCTTGTCCGTTGGCTTAGCCCCTCTGTGTGCTATTTTACGTTAGGACGCGCCCTCAGGGCCCCTCACTGTCAGTGTGTCGCGCCGAGTCGTTATCAATGCACGTGCTGGGAAAATAAGTCGCCACCAACAGTCGCTATCAAACTGTGCAAACCAAATGGAACTGGAGTAACTGGACCTCCCTATTGATACCGACCCCAATGCACACAGAACCCCTTATTTTACCATTTCTCAGTAATGCCACTATGTTCACCAGCGACAGTCTAAGCAATATCGTTCGTCTTTTCAATTTTTCGAACTTTTTTTACATCCTTATCTGACTCACTCCTATCTTTCAAGCTTGGCTGGATATCCATTGCCTGCTGGTGAGGCGACAATAACACACAGGAACACAATGTGTCTCCTGCTTGCGCAATTTGCATTAACCACGTCACACCGAAAATAGGATCGTTGTCTATTCCCCTCAAGTATATGAAAACTATTCGCTTCAATCTGGAGATGGTCTCAGCGTCCTCTTCGTGATCATATGGCTGCTCGGAGATCTTACGAATCTGCTTGGAGCTATTCTAGCCAACCTTTTACCGACGGTCGTCATTCTCGCAGTATATGTACGCACAAGTCATGTTTCCTTTTTGTTATTGGTTATTGGTACCTCGAGTACCGTCAAGATTGACGATAATCGTTATCACAGTATACAACTTGCGATCTGATTCTCTTGTGTCAAATTTACTACTACCGTTGGAAGCGCGCTCGCTTGCTGTCACAAGACTCGTCTCCAAACTCAAACGAAAATGCACCTCTATTACAAAATAGCCAACAACAGGCAGAGGAAATCGTCCCTGCCAGGATTGTAGTGTTGCGGTATGCAAGCGCCCTGTCGTTTGTTGTATCAGTGGGTATGGCTGCGTGGTGGATTACCAAAGACGGCTCAGACGGGGATGAGAGCCACTTTGACAATCCCTCACAGGGAGACACCAAATTCTGGGTGATTCAGACTCTAGGGTGGTCGAGTGCCTTGCTTTTCGTACGTACTCATTAATTATGAATTTTATAATATTACTCACTTTGCTCAATCATTTCCGGTCCAGCTCGGTGCACGCGTTCCACAAATATGTCAGTCGTTTTGCCTCGCTCCTTGCTCTAAACTCTATTGACCCGATCTGCATCAAGTAAAAAATTTCAAGACGCGATGCGAGGGGCTGTCGCCTGCATTGTTCTTTTTTGCGATATTCGGAAATACGACGTATGCTCTGTCAATATGCGCGAAGAGCATGGATAGAGAATACTTGATTAAAAACGGTGGCTGGCTCGCAGGTACGTTGTCGTTGATTACTCGACCGGCAGTCTCCACTGGCATTCCCATGTTGATGAGACTTTAAATTTATTTATTTCTCATATAGGGAGCTTTTTGACAGTTTTTCTGGATATCTTTGTGGGTTGAATTCTTTTAACCTATTCGAAACAAAAGCATAGTGATTTTTTGTTGACATGACTTTGATCGTTATGCAGGTGCTGTGTCAGTTTTCTTATTATCGATACATGGATGAACTACAAGCTCGACGAACGAGTCGAGTTGAGTAAAAATTAAAATAGTAGATCAAGTTTATATATGTATCTAAGCATTTATCTCTTCAACTCCTTTGTGAGATAACCATGTCGAAGATTATTGGTATTTTACCAAATGGAAATGTTGTCTGATGGGGAACAATGGCCCGAGTGTGTGGACAGGTACAAGATTGGAAGGGATTGGTTGTGTTAAGCGTTGTGGACTACTTGCCTCGTTTTACTCCTCGTGCCCAAGATGTTCATTACAAAGTCACACGTTGCAGGTCATCCACCAGGTTTTTCTGGATCCCTTGCTCAGCTGCGAGAAACTCATCGGCATGCTTTATGCCTCGTGCTGGTGCGGAACACAGAATAGTTCACCTCGCTCTCTCTCTTTATCAGTACGCGATCGCCCAAACTGTTATAAGCAGCGCATGTCCAACTTGTCCGCGATTTTTCGCCCTCGTTCTTACGCTTGGTCTGTCATCCCTTTAAAAATATTCTCATTTATTCCCCCCTTGTTAACCAATTTATTTCTTTTACATTATCCAGGTTACTACACTGGGCAGTGCCCATTTCTCTTTGTTGTTGGCTAGATCAAAGCTAGCGTAACCAACAAACCTAACTGCATTACCATTCTATATTTCCCGAGTCATTGTCGTTTGGGTTATAAGCGGTCACCCCCGACTTGATAGTTTGCAGTCACCCCATGGCCGCGTACCCTGCTCGCATACCTGCCAGCGTGTTCACGAATCCAAGACGACGACGCCCATCCCTCAAAGGCTATTCACCTACATCACCCCTCAAGACACGGAATCTAAACTTGAACACCAACTTGAACTCGCCAGATTTTGATGACGTCTATGTCCCGCGTCCACCAACCTTCATGTCCATCGCCTATCTACGGGATGCCATCTCTACCATCGACGTCAAGATGGCTGCTTTGTCAAAGGAGCGTGCCGACCTCGAGACCAAGTTAGAGACAGCCGTTCGGCTTCAATCGCCCGTTCTCCGACTACCTAGCGAACTGCTCTCCAACATCTTCACCATCGGTGTCCTCCAGATGGGCGACGAAGATCCAGTCATGGTCGCAACCTTGATGCTCGTATGGCAAGTGAACCCCTCGACCACACAACCTCAAGAGTTGCAAACTTACCCATCTCATCTCTTCTAGTCGATACTGGGCCGATGTCGCTCTCAACACACCCAGCCTCTGGGCAAAAATCTCCATTTCCCCTCATAACAGTTTGGAGAAGGCTCGTCGGAGGTTGATGCGTTCCAAGTCCCATCCTTTGGACATCATCGTGAACTTTGCTATCCGACCCACAGAATCCACGCATGCCATCAGAGAGCGTGTTTTGCTCGCCATGGATCTCATCCACCCGGCTCTCTGGCGGACGAAAAGCTTCAGCCTCACTGTTCCCAACAGAGCAGTCGCCCACGAGGCCCTTATCCGGTGCCAAGAGGACGCACCGACATTGGAGAAGCTCTCCATCCTGATTCAGAACATGCAAGACGACCATCATTACTCGAAGCGCCCTGTGCCTCTCTTCAACGGACGCACACCCAACCTTCGTTCATGTTCCATTACGTCATTCAATTTCGGATGGGACCTGAAATTAATGAACGGATTGCGCGTGCTCAAGTTGGGAGGTTATTACAATTCAGACGCCCCATCGCCTTCAACGCTCCTGAGCATCCTCCGCCAATGTCCGCAACTGGAGGAGCTCGCTCTAAGGAACGTATCCATCGATGATCCACATCCCTGCATCGCCGGAAAGGTGGCGGAACCCGAAATGCCAATTACAAACAAAATCCCCCTGCCTCACCTCAAGAAAGCTTCCTTCTTTTACTCTGGTGGCAGACACGCCCAGGAAATCATGAGCCACATCAGTTTCCCCAATCTGGAGCATCTGGAGCTAGGCTATCTTGAGAACATCAACTCGCTGCTCCAACTCCTCTACTCGCAGGCTCTGACGAGGCTGCCCCTCAAGTTCCTCCGCATTGAAAATTGTCTCTTTGGCGAGATCACATTCATGACTCTCATCCGTCGCCTTTCCTCCCTCGTGACGTTGGAGCTCGTCGATAACGAGGATATCTCAAATCATTCGCTCAAGGTCCGTTCATAATTATTGCCGTCCTCCGATTCCGATTGCTGTGCTCCGAGGCTGACAAGCTCTTGACATTTCTTCTTCCACTTTTACAGGTCTTAGCATCGGCATCACCATGGCCGTGTCCCCGACTTGAGCGTCTCTCACTCTCGGGGTGCTTATGCTTTGATTGGGATTCGCTCCGCAGCCTCATCGAATCCCGGCTTCCTGCCAACCCGCACGCGCTCAAACGCTATCACACCAGTGTCGCGTCGCTCGTGTCTTCTGCCTCTGCTGCTGCAGCAGAGCACGAACGTATGAGGACAAGGCAGTCGCAAGACCGCCACGGCCAGTCTAATCTGATCGCTGGTCCTCAACGTATTCAAGTCGTCGATGTCTCGGGGTGCAATCAGATCAGCAAGGAAATGCTCCAATGGCTGCGGATGTACGTCGCCTCGGTGAAATGCGACTTGATTGACCCAAGGAATTTGGGATGAGATAAATTCAGCACAAGGCTTTCCTGATCTTGCACTCTTCTCTTCGTACTCACCAACTCCGTCTTTCGCCTCCAAAGCACCGCCTCAGCCCATTCTTTCTCATCCGATTTTTTTCTCCCTCTAAACCTCTCCTGTTTCTTCAATTGCATTCACCCCCATTCCACCACCGCTTCATCGACTGAATCGTTACATAGACGTCATCTTTTCTGGCTATCGTCGTTGTCGTTGCTTTTGGATACTGTTCTCGTTAATTTTTTATCCTATTTTTCGCTGCCAGTGGAGGGTCTTTAACCAATAACCTTTATCTAACTGTAATATCAGCTCATCGAAATCTGAATAACGCATCTTAGGATTCGGGTCGATAAAATCACATTATCAAAGCAATGCAGAAATTTTGTATTATGTTTATTTTATCTACGTCATTATACATACATGATCATCATCTACAGAAATACTTATGGTGGGATGGTAACATTGAGTCCCTTGATCTCCGATAACAATCGATTCCGTTCTTCCTGCTCCTGGCGGTGCTTCCGTTCAAGACCTCTCCGACCGCGCCCAAACTTCTGAATCCGCTTGCGAGATTCCTCCGCTGCTCTCATGTGAGCGGACAAAGCAGCAGCATTGTGCGTAACACGTTTCATGGAGGCTTTGTAAGGACCCACTGTTTTCGCTTTGAGACCTATTCCGAGTCGATCTGATTTTAGAACTGTCGCGATGGGGGTCAACAAGGCCATGGGTTCATAGATAGACGCGTCAACCGAGGTCGTTTCACTATGTCCATTTTCAGCAGAGGTAGATGCCGCTGTCGTTGTCGAGCTCTGTTGTTCCGCGGAAACCGCATCCACGTTCTCCGAAATCTCTACATCTTCAGTCTCCGAGTCTGATGCAGTGAGATCTATCACAGTGACATCCCGTAGTTCACTCACATCGTCGTATCCTTCTACTTTGACTTCCACCCTCCTTTGTCCGATCACGGGTGAATTACTGTGGTTCTGCCGTGCTTTCCCCTTGCCCTTGTCAGACAAGGGTATCATCTCGTCTGTCAAGACCAGGTCTGGAGGGGGTTTCCTGCGAATGACAGTAGGGCCAAGGGCTTCACCCTCGTTCCAACCCGAGCGTTGGAGTAATTCAAAACCTTTATTGGAGGGTCCAATTTCGAGCCATACAGGTGGTGTGAACTTCTTCTCCTTAGAAGGTACTGGAGGAGGATCTCGATCAAGAATATCGGAGAGACTGGGAGCGGGGACAGGGCGTGCAGGTGGCGATGTCGTTGAAATAGCATTCATAATGAACCAATTATTCTTGGTTCTCGACTCCTTTGGAATAAGATTGTGGGAAGAGGATAATCCTTGAATTGACCTAGATGAGGATGAAGGAGCCGACGGTAAGGTTGAAGGATTTGAATTGGATTTGACTTGTTCGGATTTTTGCGTTGTAGGGTTGAAGGTGGCATTATTTTCGGAATTCCTGCTCAGGGATCGGTACCAGCCAGATAGCGAATTACCCAAAGCGTTTTGAGAGGTATCAAGGGACGTAGAAGCCTCCGGTTTTGACATCATCCAGGCATCATAGGGTCTAACTGCAGATACAAAGCGTGGTGAAGGTTTCTTTACTGGACGAGATGCCCTGGACGCTTCGCGCTTCCATGCCTCTTCAGGCGTTATATCATCCTCAGTATCTTCCAGTTGTCCAGTCTGCTTCTCCAGAAGTTCGCGTTCCTCAGGATCATAATGAGAATAGATGTGGTGCGAAGTGGTGGCCATAGAGTGAACAACAGTTTACAAACCTTTCACTGCACAGAGGATGGTAGTACAAGTCAGAGAAACATTGGAGTCAAGTCATATTAAATTCATGCGCCTTTGGCCCCGCGTTTCTAACGGTCACATAACAATGACTTAAGCACCGTAACACCAATTTTATTGTCACGCTTTCAATGCATGCAGCCCGCCTTAACATCAACCACACCAACCGCCACATCCTCAGCCCATTCACTGTCAATATGAGTATAACTATGCCGGAACTTCCTTATTTCAATAAGAGCATTGTTATGCAATTTTCTTGCCACCGGTCACTGCCTATACTAGTACATGTCAATGAGTTTGACGTTTTGGTGCGCTCGAGCCTCGCCCGAGTCGGTTCGTGATTCGAGTTTGAGTGTTTCAGCGCAAGCGAACAAAACTAGGGTCGTCCTAACCATGCGCCCTCCACGACCTCCCTTTGTGCACTCCGTATCTTATCTCTTGACAAAACCTAGCCTATAACCATGCTATCCACCTCTTCGAATATTGCTGAACGGGAAACCACAGTCCCTTACGATGTTCTCGAGCTCATAATCGATAACCTAGCCTCGAACGACACCGCTTTTGAAAAGAACCAAGTCCTCAATGATATACAGACATGTTGCCTGGTCAGCAGGTCATGGGTCCATCTGTGTCGCTCGCGCCTCTTTAAAGAGGTCGAAATCGGTATAAAGGCGACTAACCCAAACCAAAGGAAGCGATTGGCCTTTATCATCAGTAAACAACCCAGCATAGGAACTTTCATACGCAAAATTACCTATACGAGACCCGTCGACGGCGATGAAGAAAAAGGGGGGTACGATAAACACTTTTCGTCCTTCTTTGGGCTCCCCAATGTTCGAACGCTCGAAATCCTCAGTCACCGACCCCAAAGTTACGGGAATGTAGGTTTGCATTACTTCGGCTGGCGTTCGATATTGGATAACTACCTCTCCTCTGGACAACTCACTTCACTCTCGATAAAGGGATTGCATGATTTGCCGTTTTTGTGCATTTTGTCCTCTCCGCTCCTCGATAATTTAAAACTCGTGTGCGGCTCAGTTTCTTCCCTGCATCCAACTGCGACAGACCGCGGCATTCAAATACCCCATTCCAAGCTTACATCTATTGAAGCAACTCATGTCGAAGGCCTGTCGTGGCCATTGCTTGCCAACGCTTGTCCGTGCCTGAAGAGCATCAGATATGCAGCAGATTCAGTAGAGGCTGATGACCTTCACCCCAAGCCCATTCATCTTATTTCGTTTCCGCGTGTCACTTTCTTATCCATCAGTGGAGTGTACTGCAACTATTTGGGGAGTCTCGGTGAAGGGGCGTTCCCTGAAATAACAACGCTTCACGTTTATCCGCCTTTCTCGAGAGCGACTGACACTACAACGGAAGGTTCCCCTTTATTCGGTGGGTTGCAAACTCTAAAATTTTGCGGTACGTTTCGAGTTACTTGTTAAAGTATTTTATATTGTTAATGATATCTACCAATAGTCAATCCTGGACAAAGAATCGAAATGATGTCCTTCGAGAGTTTTGATTGGGACTTGCTCTGGAGGCTCGTGAACAGCTCCCGTGAATCCCTAGCCGACCTCCACCTCGATATCATACTACCAGGCTCCGCCCACCACTTCCTCACAATGCTCAGCGAAATTCTAGCTGACGTGAAATGCAGGAATGTACTCGAATCTCTCAAACTGGTCCTCGACGACTGTTCGACATCTTTCCGTGCTGCGTTGTCATCTCAAGTAGGGTGGAAGAATTTGGCGGATACTTTGGTCAATGAGCGAATGGACTTTCCGTACCTTCGACATGTAGAGATTGAGTATTGTATTGGCTGTGAGCTTCATTATTATCGGGACGAAGGGTTTCAAGAGAGGATTCTGGAGGAACCGTTGAGGAAATTATCGACGTGCCCTGACATGAACTTCCAACATAACACGTATATAGAGTACTACTCTTAAAGTAGTGCATAATAAATTGAGTGGCTATTTACTGGGGTCAAAAAGGAGTGCTTGATCCCTTTTTACGGGAGCAAAACACCCTCTGGATACAGTCAGTAGAGGTTACTTGAATCGAACAGTTTCCTTTGACATCTTTGATTGGGATCATCTAGCAAGACTCGTTCACAACTCAACTCAATTTGTAACACATCGATTCCGCGTCAATATTACACTGTTGACTCCGCGAAAATCTTCCCCGTGAATCTCAGTTCAATGTTAGCCGAAGCAAAGTATAATAACCCTCTTCAGTGCATCGAATTATTGTTGGATGATTGTTCATTGGCCTCAGCTTCACCCTTGACTCGTTGTCATATGCAGGATGGAACAAGTTGGCTAAATTACTTTGCCTCCAAGACTCCTTCGTCATTTTTGGACTCGTAGTTCAGTGGTTGATACGTAGTGTACTCACAATTAATCCGGAAGAGTCTACCCCGACAGATCCAGAAACCTGCATCCTCACTGTCGTCTCCTCTTTCCCGCAGGACACAACGTCTACAAATACGAATAACGTTGTGTAGGACAGTACATTTTTTCGCTTCAAGTTGCTCTGGCTGGGAAGCGTGAGAGAGAGAGCGATGGTTTCATATGCCCAAAGATTAGATAAAGAAATGTCTTTTCATGTGCTATTCAATGTACATAGCTCAGGGCGTGTGATTCAAATAGGATGACGTTCAGTGTCCATTTAAGATACCTGCGGCCAGCACCTTGTTCAACGACCATGACATCTACGCCCTTGGATGTCAATGATGAAGCGGGCAAACTCCCTCCAGATATTCTCGAACTCATCCTCGATAGTCTTATCTACGACAGCGGAGCTGGGATCCGGAGGGATACGCGTCCTTTGCAAGCATGTTGCCTGGTCTGCAAATCCTGGGTATACTTGTGTCGCTCGCGTCTCTTTCAAGATATCGAAATTGGTTTATGGAGGGAAGAGATAAAACCAGCTCGACGAAAGCGATTGGCCAATATAATCAAGGACCAACCCAGCATCGGTAACTTTATACGCACGATTGGCTACACAGGCACCCAAGGCTACGATGAAGAAACCGAAGGTCGCGACGAGTGTTTGTCATTCTTCATTGGTCTACCAAATGTTCGAAACCTGGAGATCCTCAGCTCCAATTCACAAGACTATGGAAAAGCAGGCGTGCAATACTTCGGATGGCGATTGCTGCTCGACCATTACATATCTTCTGGACAACTTACAAGAGTTTCGATCGCTGGAGCGGATAACTTACCCTTGTTGCGGATTGTGTCCTCTCCAGCCTTGGAGAAGCTAACACTTTTCAATTGTTCGATTGCAAGCTTACACAAAGCCTGGTCACTTCCTGATGTCCAGGTAGCGACCGAGTCCAGGCTGACTTTCTTTCAGGGATACGATGTTAGACACCTGTGGTGGCCACATCTCGCAATCCTATGTCGGCAGCTCAAACGCCTCAGCCTCACGGAAGTAACGGATGATGAGGACACAGAGGGCGACAATATTCCAGATCTCCAGAACACTCATCCCCTGACATTTCCCCGCGTTGCGTCCTTATCAATCAGCGGCGCTGACTTAAGCAAATATGTGGGGGAAACCAGCGCAGCGATTTTCCCTGCTGTTACAGGACTCCATGTCTATCGGCCCTTCTCCGAAACGTGTCCGTTACCTCGTTTCCAGGGATTACAGACTCTAAAGTTCACTGGTAAGCCTAGAAATTTCTGGTTTAAGTTTCACTATTAATGTACCTTATCTTTTTATTGTCAGTCAGGCAAGGTTACCTGGAGCAAACGATTTCATTCGGCATGTTTGATTGGGGTCATCTAGCAAGACTTGTCAAGAGCTCGATTCAAACTTTAACACATCTCCGCCTCGACATCGCACTTGCGGGCTCCGTGCAGAGCTTCCTTATGAAGCTCAGCTCAATATTGACCGACGCAAAGCGCGAGAATGCTCTTCAGTGCGTCGAATTAGTGGTCGACGATTGTTCATTGGCCTTCACCCTTGACTCGTTGTCATATGCGGGATGGAAGAAGCTGGCTGATACTTTGAGCAAAGATCAAGCAGAATTTCCTTGCCTCCGGGACGTCTTCATCATTTTTAGGACTCAGGGTTCAATGGTTGATATGTACTCGGAGGTCGGAGGTAAAGTTTTGGCGGATCCGATGGAAAAATTAATAGCATGTCCTCATATCAATTTTGAATACACCGTGCGTGCCAAATCATGATCGATTGAAGTTCGGCACAAGTCTAGCAGGATACTTGTAACATGTCATTCTCAAATAATAATTTCTTGATATTAATTTTATTGATTCATTTTGAGTGGATAGTGCAATAGTACTGCGTAAACATTGATTACCAGAGAAATAGGGGTTTTTGTTGTTGAGATGAATGAGAGGTGGTGATTGTGGGAAGTGTCTATATCACAGTTGGTAGCAGCTGGTAACCTACCACCAACACCTTTACCAATGACTGGTCATGAGACTCATCTCTTTGCTGTCTGGAACCTATGCAAGCTACCTACTGAGCTCGGATTCGAGAAAGTTCATAGCACCTGTCCAAGGACCCGGACTACAGGACAGACGTCTCAGAGGATTCGCACTAGGTGAATTATGACGCAGCTCGACTGATAGTGGATGGATATAAAACATCGAAAGAAGATATGTCGTCGTACGTTCTGCACGACACTTTCACTCCTAATTTTTCCATGACTAACTGTATCCCCAACTTTACACTTCCAAATGGCACTTTAGTACCCATATTCGACCCCAAGGTCGTCGAAGCATTCTCATTGACCCCTCCTGCTGGACAGCGTAAGACCATCCGCATTCTGGAAGCATTCTTGGACGAGCTTCGGCTTGATGGGTCGCCAGAGCATCTACTTGCTATTGGAATCTTACTGCATGGGCAAGATGAGTTGTTGAATCGATCACCGGAACGAAAGGCTTTGGTCAAACACCAAATCATCGACAGGACCTGCTGGCAACTCGCACAGCTATTGAAGGTGCAGAGCTTCTTCCTTTGATTTAAATCAAGAAAATCACTGAGACCGTCACACTTCCAGAATTCAAAGCCCACTAGAATTGGAGAAGCTGTCCCTCATTTAACCTACATTATCGATGCCTATCATCGTATCAACCCAAGTGACGACAAAGTGGATCTTATACCCTGGATTTTTCTCGGCGTGGCATTGGTACACAGTGGGGACCACAAGCGTGCATTAGAGACTCTACAGGATATACTTAAGAAGGTACATAGAGCGATCCAGATGCCTGTCAAAAATCTGCTTTGGGCTAGGGTGCACCTCGCGTGGCTTTTGAGGGAAGCGGGCAGGGTTCAAGAAGCTGAGGAACAAGAATCTCTGACGAGGTACGTTGCTATTGAACAATTAGGGAAGCGTTAAGCTTAAGTGGTCTTTAGGAATTGGATTTTAGCACACCCTTACGCATACCCGCCGTCAATGATCAAAGCAGCTATCACAGAAGACTCGATACCAGGAATTGGCGCACATGTTGTCGACGACACTGCTATTGCACAATATTTGACTACCGGGAAAAATAGCGCTGTATAAGCCTTTTGTCAAGCTAATAAATTCAAATTGCACCATGATACCGATCCTCAAACTTAAAGTCCATGGGTTTACGCTCAGTGGGTACCCTCACAGTCACCGTGCTATGAAATGTTTACGCCTGGAAATGATAGTCCATGGGTCGAGATCATTGCAATCTCCCCTCGTCTGTACCAACTTTACTCACAGCTTACCATATAGCTATATAGGTAGAGTTACGCCCAGAAGCGGCGCCTTTATAAAGATTTCTGGTCTCCAGGTTGGATTGTCACCATGACTTTTAAACGCTCAGTGCAAAGTGCGTGGCCTCTGCATTTCCTTTATCTAAATTCTATTAGAGTAACCAAATGTATAGATGCCAAGCTTCTAGGTCATCCTTTCTATTGATTTGCAATATCCTATCCATTATAATAACCCAATTTCACTGGAGAAATTGGATAAGAGCTTGAAATGTCAGAAACGATCACGGGACTAATTAACAACGCGTCGCGTCGCTTGCCCATACTGATCATGGTCTTGCCTTATTGAGCCGACAATGGGTCAATGGCCGTGCGACAAATTCCACATCAAAATCGCGCACAATGAACTCAACCCTTCTCTTTATCCAACCACATCAACCACATCTCCAATCAGAGCGTTTTGCAACAAAGCATGGCTCCTACAGAGAGACGTTCCACGCGATCTATTACAAGGAAGAATGCTGCTGTAGCACCTTCAATTGACGAGTCCGTTGAAGATATGGATCAACAACCCATTGTGGAAGACGAAGAGACGCAGGGCATGAAGAGAAAACGCCGGGCTGATTCCGAGAAACGAGTGGTAGCGACCAAGAAGCAGAAGAAGAGGCAGAAAGTGCAGAAGGGGGTCGTGGGCATGCTTCTGGAGATGCCTTATGAGATGCGAGTAGAGGTCAGTATCGATTCTGTTGTGTGGGGGCCCTCTATCACTCATGCCTCAATTCTTACTTCGCTTGACCAGATTTTTGGATACCTCGATCCATTGGATTTACTCAACGTCGGGCGAACGTGCCAGGACCTCCACGACTTAGTTGGCAGTAAATCCTTTGCTCCAATCTGGCAAAGCTCGATTCGGTTGACGTGGCCTACAATGCCCGGGTGCCCAGATGGAATGGCACAGCCCGCTTTTGTAGAACTCTTTTTCGGGAAGAACTGCTTGGTGCGTCGTCTCCTCCAGCTACAGAGCTTTAGAACTGATGTCGGTACCGATGTCGATGTCGAGGTTTTTCAGGGATGCGGACGTAAACCAACACCTAGCGCCCCACTTGAGATTTACCACCTTTGGGACGCACGCACCCGACTGTGCGGCAAGTGTGTTCGTGCACAGTAGGTTTTCTAAAACTGCACCACCTGCATTTCTGGTCTGATCGCTTCATCCATTGTACTAGATGGTCACCAAGTGATATGATGCTTCCACGTTTCGTCAAACCAAAACATCGAGCGATATGCGCTCTCCAAGGTTTGGCACCCAAGTGTTACGTGCGATCTCGTTGTGGGGATCGCGACTTATTTTTCTCACTAAAACACATGGAAGAGTGGAAAGCAGCTTTTTATGCTCAGAAAGATGACCGAAGAAAGCGGGAATGGGTCTCTGAAACGAAAACCCAATGGACCAATATAAAAACGGTCAGTCTGTTTTCGATGAAGCAGGTGCCATGTCGTTGATGGCCGGTTCGACTTGACTCCTATAGCATGTATCCCATTGCGAAAACTGGTTCCGCGGTGTTGTCCGGGCAATATTCGCGGAGCAAGAGCGAGAGTTGATCCGCAAACGTAAAGAAAAGTACGATCTTAACCACAAATTAGTTTCTTTCCTCGAGTGCTTACAAAATTCTTCGTCTCATAGAGTGACCGATTTTCTGGTCTCCATTGGCTGGGGAGACGAATTGGAAGAAATGACAGATAATCACCCGCGCAACCTGGAAGTAGTCGCCGGCATGTGTGAAAAGAATATAACCAAAAAGGGTGCGTAAATAGATATTGGCACTGTCGGTGTGTTCTCGGCTCACTCTCATTACAGTTTTGATGGAGAAAAAGGAGTTACTCGAAGATTATATGAATATCCAACGAGCAAAACGGCTCGAGAAGGAACGGATTAAATGCATTCATGAGCGTCTTCGGCAACTAGGGGGTCTTTACTTAGCAGTCATCGACCGAGAGCGGGCCCTGGGGCGAGGGAGAATATTTGAACAGAAGTACCCAAGAACAGGCGACATATTTGCGATACCTCGTTTTATGGACAAGATTATGGATACCCCGGTCGATGTTCGCGTCGATTCTAGAGATTTCAGGGAGATCGAGGACGACCTACAAGGTGTAATGGAAGAAGCAAGGACTATCGTGAGGGACAAGATGCTGGTGTTGGTGAGAGAGGGTCTTGCGGACAAGGTTTATGACCCAAACACGGTCATCGATTTGGCAACTATGGCTTTCTGCGAGACATGGCGCTCCAATTCTAGGAATGATTTCCTAACCGTCCCTCAAGCAATGCATGCGTACATGCCCTATTACGCTGGTGACCTGGCAAGCCGTTGTGCCCGCAGCAGACTCCAAAGTGTGCCATGGAATTCCGGCAACCGCAATTTGAGGTTCGACAGGGAATCCTACGACGCTCTTTGCTCCGTAATGATATTTCTGGGACTCGACCCAGACACGGCTACGCTTAAAGAAGTTCAAAACCTCGATCCCATGATTGAGTGCGTCAAGTGCAACGATTTGGGACAAGGTCGACTTATCATGAACTGGACTCAGGCGGTAAGTATATTCCCTTGCTAATTTGGTTCTTAACTCATCCGTTAATTTCATGCTAGGCGACACACCTGCAAGGATGCACAAGTCGCAACTTGGCAGGGTTCGAATTGTTGCAGGGGGAGGACGCCCTGAAAGCAAGAGCCTCTCTGAGAGAGCTGACTCGAAAACAGCTATATAGACGAGAGCCCAAGCCACTCACAATGTGCATACATTGCCTGCCGGAAAGTTATATTGACTTGCCGCTAGACCAGATGCTTTGGCATCTCGACAAGAGGTATGGTTTTATTCACTTTATTGCTCAAAAATCACCTCTGAACTATTTTATAGCCACGGAATCCGATGTGCGAATGACGAAGATTTTAAAATCGCACATGAGAACGAAATGAAAGTCGAGGACTACCCGACGATGGAGTGCAGGATCTGGCCCCCCCGCGCACCCACGACAGTGGAATTCCAACATTCCTGAGACCAGTCCTGTTATTATGTGCTGAAACCCGTAATATTAGTGTCATAGCCATTGTTATACAAAACGATATGTAGATATACTAAGCACACGAGAATATATTTGGGACGTTGGTACCAGTATGGAGACATTATCACCCCAACATTGCATTGCTACGACTGTCCGCCTTAAAGGACCGGTTTTGACGCCCACCCAGAAAGCATTTGAGCACATCACGGAGGCTTCAATCGATGGAGGACAAGCCATGAACTGGACTTTGGGATTTCCTCTACCTATCTTTACGCTTGAATTTAAGGCATACCTTTAAACTCATAACCCGTGTAACAGGACGACCGTAGCTCTTTCCCGGAGAATCCTTGGGACCTTGGTGGAGCGACCGATAAATTGGCAACATGACTCGTGGTTCAATGCGCTAATTATACCCTTATCGCATAGATGCTTATAATGCTATTTTGAGCTCCATTCGAATACGACAAAGAAAGCTGAGCCGCGCCGTTGTCCCTATATGACAAACCTCAAAATCAAGAACAACAGGCAGATAACAATCTTCTGCAAGCCCTTGCAGGCTGATTGCCGCTGCGGATGAACGGCAATCGTCCGCGTGCTCAGACACGATATAATCCTACCCTCGTAATGTAGAAACCTGCCCGTCCCCATCCCAGTCTCAGTCTGCATCTGTCCATCGAAACGTCATTGCGCTGCCTGGGTGCTCAATATTTAGATCAGGATGGCTCCTCCAGGACCTCGACACCTCCTCGACTTCCTACCCCGTCTCTTCGGGCCGTCTATCGTCTCCGTTGCTTCACTGTATTTATGGAACCTTTGCGTCCTCAACTTCGCCGACTCCCAATATAAATCAATATTTTTTGTGAAAGTGCCCACGCGGATTGTCGTCGCACTCGGCGTCGTTTACGGTGTTCCAGAGACGCCAGGTTAACTCAACATTTCGCTTTGGCACCAGAACTTCTTCGGTTCCTTGTCGGCTCCCATGCTCCCTTATGTACCTCCCTCTCACGCCCCTATCCTTAATCATCCTGTCGATAAATGCACGTTCTACACTACCCAAACGCATGCCAGGAGGAAACATAAGGGTCTATACACTCTAAAAGGGTGTTTATTAGAGATTAAAACATTATTTAACCAAATTCCAGCGCATAAGCCTCAAAAATCAAGCTCAGTGTCATTAAGTATGACCTGAAAGATGTCCCTCAGACTACTTAGACTTACAACGAACTAAGGTTTGTGAAAAAACTAAAACCACTACGAAAAAGCAACTATACATTATCACCCTTATTGGCTTAATCTCATCCCTCGAATATTTTCATAGAGTGCATAGTTGGTCGTTTCGGTGGGTTCTCATGCATTGAAAATGTCTATATCATTCCGTAGGCCCGCGTTTGGGGCGTCGTTTAGACAAGGTATCCTTGGGCCATGTCCGCTGTTGATGAGCAGCGCGCTCACCTACACCCGTAACCCATCAATTTTGCATTTTCACCATCACGCACGCACGCACGCGCTTCACATTACGACGCTCACCCATCCCGGTCATCACGGCTTCATCACCAACTCACGGCGCTATCGTATAGCTACAAGCGTCGCTCGTTTCCCTTACCATCAGCTGCCACAATACCAAACAGGATAGCCCCGAACATTGTACCTTACAACCACGCACCTCATGATGCGTACGGGCGTTAAGTCCGTTTCTTTCATCAATCTCTTCAATATTTACCCTCCTTTCCTGTTCCAACTCCCGATTCCCCTCAGTTCACCCCCTCCTTTCACCCATTTTAAGTTATTTCTTTTGTTTCAAACCCTTTCTTGTGCGCCTCGGCGCTTTCCTATTTCGTTTCGAACCCCCTTAGTTAGTAGTATAGCTCCGATTCGAGTTTGTACATAGTCTACAGTGCTTCGTAAAAATACAGAAGCTACTTTTATGCCCACATTTCGAACCTCTAAGTTTTAGTCTCACATCTCAGTCCTAGGAAGCGTCGTCTGCTTCAAATATCTGTTTATCCTATCGCTACGAAGGCCTAGTCAACTACGGAAACACCTATTCGCAACCTCAGAGCGCCCTCTGCGACGTTGACCTCACGCCGGTCATCGAGTGTGTAATTTCCTGCGCTTGAAGACGTTGCGCGCACATCACTGTTCTCACAATTGCTATGCAACCCCGCTTGACACCATCCTACTTCACATTTCCCCCCTTTTGTCATCTTTTGTTTTTCAAAGTCATCATTTGCACGACGGGCTCAGACCACTTTCTTTCACAAAAGTAATCTTTAAATCACCGTCTTTCAATTCTCACGTCAGAGTCACAACTTCAACACCTTCACTCTCGTTCGGCGCTCTAATGTGTATGGTGGTGCCTGTGATTATATTTCATTTCATTTATCCCATCAATAGTGCTCAAACGCGCTTTCGGTCTGCTTCCTTTTAGGAAACCCATCATTTAAATGTATTTGACTGGTGAAACATCATCTGTAACAGAAGGCTAACCCGCATATGCGGCTGGTCAGCTATGCGTTGATGAGCCTCACGCCCACATACCTCTGTTTTCGTAAGTTTGGATGATTTCTGCCACACGTCGCGCACACACATATGCCACGGTATCATAATCAGAGTTGCACCCACTCACACTGTCACGCTCTCCACATTTTATCATGTCTTGTAACACATTCACTCGGCCCTCAGTGACCTCGTCCTATATCTCAATCCCCTTGTAAACTTGATTTATTCAATATCCCATTCCATGTTCTTTTCTTCGTTTCATATGTTTTTTTCTGTGTTCTTTCGTCGTTTTCTGTTTGCTTTTTTATTCATTACCTATCATTTTACCTCTTTTTCTCACTTATAGATAGCTCACTTGGTAGATTACTTGTCAACTGTATGCTAGCTCACTGTTTCAATCGGATCACCATATGACTCCCAGATTTCGTATCTGTATTCCGTTATCGTTTCGTTTCGTCTTATCAGCGTCACCAGCTGTTGTCTGGTTTATTTTCAGTCGCATTTTGTCGCCTCCCAGTCGTCTTACGTACTTGCCGTGGTTGGCCTTCGTACTTGGTCGCCGTCGCCCTCGATTTTAGTCCCAGTCAGTCCCAATCTTCGTTCGTATTGCTCCCGGTTGTGCAGCGCTGCCGTCGTCTGCCTCGGTTCTAGTCCTTCTAGCCTTGTATGTCGCGTTGTTTCGTCCCTCAGTGTCGCTGTTGGAGGCTTATCTGCTGGAATTTGGTTTAAATAATGTTTTAATCTCCAATAAACACCTTTTAGAGTGTATAGACCCTTATGTTTCCTCCTGGCATGCGTTTGGGTAGTGTAGAACGTGCATTTATCGACAGGATGATTAAGGATAGGGGCGTGAGAGGGAGGTACATAAGGGAGCATGGGAGCCGACAAGGAACCGAAGAAGTTCTGGTGCCAAAGCGAAATGTTGAGTTAACCTGGCGTCTCTGGAACACCGTAGTCGTTGCACGACCTGGATGGTTCTATATCGGCGCTTATGTCACGCGATTTGCAGATTGGCGAGCGGCAAGAAAGCTGGGAGCTGTGTTGCCACCGCTTGTCAAAGACTCGGCCATCAGTGTCATCTCTAGGAGAACAGAAAGCATCAAAAATGGATATCCTAGTGAGTGTGTTCCTTACCCGCTCGCGGTCATTGAGAAGTTCTGAACTTCGTACCTCGAAACGTTGTACAGGCGATGCAACCCATCGATACCTCAGGAAATACGGTCAAGGCGGCAATATTATTCAGTTTAGTTTCTTGGGAAATAAGTTGGTGCGTCGGTGCTGGTCTCGACATATATAGAAGCAGATCTGATCAAGGCTGGCATAGGTGTTTACCCTAGAGCCTGACCATGTCAAAGCAATTCTGGCCACGCAGTTCGATGCATTCGAAAAAGGTGGGGCGTGGCGCAACGATGTTATTTGCTATGGCTTGGAGCCCTCTAACATCCTCTTTGTACTTAGGATCGGTGGTAAACTCAGCTTTCCGTTCCTTGCTCGGCGTGGGCATATTTAACTCAGATGGTAATTATTTCATACGAATACATATGGTGGTCTTGGTTCTAAATTATGCCTTATGCCTTTGAAAGGTGATATGTGGAGGTTCCATCGCACCATGACCCGTCCATTCTTCACCAGGGAGCGCATAAGTGATTTTGAGATTTACTCGAGGAACTGCGACAGGGCGCTTAATCTGGCTCGCAGTCGTTTGGCCCAAGGGTACTCGTTTGATTTTCAGGTGAACTCAATAACCTCTTGGAATTTATTGCGTCTTAAAATTCTGCTAATATTGCCATCTCGCTAGGACCTTGTCGGTCGTTTTACCCTCGACTCGGCATCTGAGTTCCTCTTTGGGTACAACCTCGATTCCCTCTCAGCCGGTATTGCATATCCGAACCATGCTTCTCATATTAACGGCGACGCTATTCACGATCACCCTTCAAACAGCTTCCTTCACGCCTTGAATCAAGGCCAACATAAAATTGCTGTCCGTTTAGGTGCGAGTCGTGACTGGCCTTTCCTCGAGTTTTGGAAGGACGAGATCATAGAGCTTCGGGGAGCGATTGACCGATTTCTAGAACCTATCATGAAGGAGGCATTGGCGAAGAGGGAGAAGAGGGTCAAAAATAAGACGGGCAATGGTGATCAGAAGGTTGACGAGGAGGAGAATACCCTTCTAGCGCATCTGGTCAATCATACGCAAGACCCAAAGATTTTGATGGACGAACTTGTGAATCTTCTCGTTGCTGGTCGTGACACGGTGAGTTGAATGTCAATTGAATGGACGCAACAAAGCGCTGATTCATATAAGTAGACTGCGAGCCTCCTCACCTTTTCGGTGTATATGCTTATCGAAAACCCACATATCGAACACAAGCTGCGGAAAGAGATTTACGATGTGGTTGGGCCTCGCAATCCGCCTACGTACAGCAATATGCGGGATATGAAATATATGAGGGCCTTCTTAAACGAGGTTCTGCGATTATACCCATCTGTGTCTGTCAATTTCCACTCGTCTGAATTTTGACTGACGTTTCTTGATAGACCTCTCAATGGGAGACGAACGATAAAGCCTGTGGTTTTGGCACCGAAAAACCCAAACGAGGCTCCTGTGTATATCTCAGCTGGGACTGCGTGAGTGAGAGTTTACTCTTCAGAGAAATTGACCATAACCGGGCTTTTGCACATCAGTGTCGCCTATTCTGTGCTTAATATCCATCGACGCAAAGATCTGTGGGGCCCCGATGGTACGTTATCTTCTTAACTTGCGTTAATCCCCTTTTTTACGCATTGACAGCTCTCGAGTTCGACCCCGATCGGTTCCTCGACGATCGTCTTCACAAATACTTGACTCCCAATCCCTACATTTTCAGTCCTTTCAACGCTGGTCCGCGTATCTGTCTCGGCCAGCAATTTGCCTACCACGAAGCATCTTTCTACTTGGTTAGCCTGCTGCAGCAATTTACCAAATTCAAGCTAGACGAGAATGAAAACATCAAACCCCCTGAGAGCTGGAGCAAGTTCGAGGGACCACAGGGCAGGGATAGGGTCGTTCCGCGTTCTGGGCTGACCATGAGTGTCAAGGTCCGTCGTTCGACTAGCTGTGGTTGCTGTCGATGCTGATCTATTTTAGGGTGGCCTATGGATGACGATGGAGGAACTACAGTTTAACGACACATAATTGAGATACAACTAACCAGAATCCCCAAATTGGGGTATTCGGTTATATAAAATGCCAAGTCAAACTTCACTCTTACGATCTTGTATATATCGTCGTATATCACAAAAACAACTCGTAAATTTCGATACCTTAATGCCAACCATTGGTAGCCTGTAATTCAGGCTTCCTCGATGCACTAGTATGGACACCCCTGAGTCACAAGCTCCGCCTTGCACCACCTCAAGTCAGTAAACCTATTAGTATGTGCATTGTGCATGATCCTATCGCGCCAAGTAGCAGAGACAAATAGCGGATCACAGGTTCCGCCGCCTTTGAAACACCATTTAAGGTTAAGTAACCTGATCTCCACCACCACCGTGACGAGCTCTCGTCTCTTCAAGTTTTGCTTCCTCCTCTGACCTCGATCGACTTGCAAAACCGAACCCAATTCTCCATTCCACTTGTGCTCAAAATGCCCGACGTCATGAAATCCAACGTCCCTCGTGTCGAAATCGACGGACACTCGGTCCCTGTGCTCCACAACCTCTTGGTATCCCGCTTTCCTGGCTACTCGTCCGAGATACAGAGGAAAACCATCCGCCTCCTAGAAGGCTTACTTGAAGCGCTGCAATTCGACGGCTCACCTGAACATTTACTGCGTTTGAAAGTTGTTGATGAAGAAGACATCCCGAAAAACCCAACTCCTCAGCAGAAGGCGTTATACAAGCACGGGACTGTGGACCTTGTGTGTTGGCAGCTGGCCAACTTGATGAGGGTGAGCGTCAGATGGATCGATAACGCAAAAGCTTCTGCTGATAGATCATATTTTTTCTACGAAATTTTAACAGTACTCGAAACCAACAAGAATAGCAGAGGCAGTCCCTCACATCACATACGTTGTCGAGAACAAAGGGCGACTCCACAACAACCCTGATTGTGTGGACATCGTTCCCCAATATTATCTCGGAGTCGCACTTGCACACACAGGAGAAAACCAACGCGCAATCGAGGTGTTGGAAAATGCTTTAAACACAGAGGGCGCCCCAAGCCCTAAGAATGTTCTGTGGGCACGCGTTCATCTGGCATGGCTGCTAAGGAAAGCGGGAAGAATCACCGAAGCAGAGAAGCAGGAAAAAATAACTCGGTGAGACTTCACAATCATGGCTATGACCCGCGAAATCGCGTCGATACTGACAAAATTTAATCGCATTTCTTAGTGAATGGATACTCATGCGTCCGTTTGCATATCCTCCGTCGGAGCTTCAAGCAGCAATTACAGACGACGAGATTCCTGACGTCGGGGCTCATATCATTGACCATCCCGACATGCAGCGCTACTTCTCGGGGATCGTTCAAATAGGTCCAAACTCAGCAATTCATATTGGGTTTTGAGATCTGAGTAAATGTGAGTGTGTATGAAGATTAATTGTAAATAACTCCTGAAAGTAAATATGATGTACTATAACGTTGAGTTCCACTGCGGACGGAGTACGGATCCGATTCCAAATTCCCTGAGGTTTGAACCTAGAAATGCACCTCATTTTCTGAGAGATGGCCATTGCGTACATAGATAAATTAGGCCAAGACCATGCTTTGTTGAACATGAGGTTGAGAGGCCTGCCAGCGTGAAAGGGATCCAATTCGTAATGTTGAACACCAGACGATTTGTTGAGCAACTGGTGTAAAATGAGAACAAAAAGCGGACTTCCTGTTCGCCAGACAATCTTCAAAGCTTCAGACTTGAATTGTGCGAGAACAAAGCCATTTGCGAAGCAGAAGTACAGCCATGGCAAAACTCACAATGCCAATCTACTGGCCCTTTATGTAATATGTAAAGAAAAGACGGCCATGGGCAGCCAACATTATTTTAAAGGATATAAATTCGACCAGCTGTCGCAGCGTAATACCATCACACTCGCCTCCTCTTACTTCCCAACCCACCACAACTAACCGATACATATACCTCATCGTCGCTCAAAATGCCCGTTAATATCATGGAATCCACAGTCCCTCGCATCACCCTCGAGGACGGAAATAAAGTACCGGTTTTACATCCTCATATGCCTCAAGAATTCCCGTCCTTTCCTCCTCACGTCCAGCGAAAGGCCATTCGCCTCCTTGAAGGTCTTTTAGAAGAAGTTCGCGCTGATGCTTCTATCGCCCACTTGCGCCAACTCGGTTTAATGGACAAGGATGAAGCTGAGGCAGCACAACACGACGATGAATTAAAGGGCGTGTTCAAATCCAATACTATCGATGCGTGTTGTTGGCAGCTCGCGCAGCTTCTAAAGGTACGCATTCATTTTTTGGGGGTGGGTGGGTTCTGCAATGACTAACACGCAACGTTGCATTTTGTGCAGGCATCCACCCCTACCAGGATTGGTGAAGCAGTCCCTCACTTGACGTACGTCGTCAACCTAAGGCACGCGCAGGCGCCAGAGCACGCAGACATCGATGTTATCCCTTTGCTCTATCTTGGAGTTGCCCAAGCACGTAGCGGAGATGACCAGCGTGCCATTGACACGCTCGAAACGGCTATGAGCAGACTCAATATGCCAGGTGTTCAAGATCATCCTTGGAACATGATGTGGGCCCGAGCCCATTTAGCCTGGTTGTATAGGAAAGAGGGTAGGGTTTCTGAGGCTGAGTCCCAAGAGGAAGCAGTTTGGTGAGATGACACGTACAGATGTCAATGCAATAATGAACTGACACGGGTCTGGTATTTCTAGTAACTGGATTGTTGGCCATCCATTCGCATTCCCGCCCTCCGTCCTCCTCAACGCTATCACGGACGAAGAAATTCCAGAGCTTGGAGCACACATAGTAGAAGACCCCCATGTTCAGCGCTTCCTTTCAAATGTATTCGAGATGGGCCCAGGCATGGCAATCTATATGCAGTAATGGGTAGAGTTGCGCGACGAGAAAACTACAAACCCAGCTTGGAAGTGCTTAAGCTTCCTTTCGGAACATGTTTGTTGGCGTTGTGCAAGGAGTGGGGTATATTAGGCATTATATGGGATTTGGTTTACGTAGAAGCAGGTTGCTAAGGTCGTGTACAATATTATGACTGGTTGGCTGCGTTCATGGTTTCTAGATGCCAAATGAGTGATATTTACAATTCAGAGATAAAAACAGGCGTACCAGCATTGGACTCAGCGAATCTCGCTCCGACACGTTCCGAGTGTTTAATGAACTTCTCGGTGCAGTTCATGATGCAAGTCTCCTACCAAAAGTTGTTAAGTTGAGTATGGAATGTCAGAGTTTACAACATACCTCCTTTGACGACAGGGCCTTGCTGGTGAAATCATTGCAGCAAGTGTTGAAGCACTTCTCGACGAGGTTAGAATACATTTTGAGGAAATCCTGCATCTAATTCGTCGACGTGTTTGAATAAGTTGTTCCTTGGCAGAATAACGCGGTTATACCTGTCTCTTCTCAATAACCTTGGTCATATGAGCCTGCTCAGCCGAGTTAAAGTGAGAGAAATCCATTATAAAATAGAAATTTAAAGATTTGAAAAACTTGAAAGTCGGCTGTGGGAGAAGGAGAAGACGAAGATGCTGTATGACCGAGTGGCCAGAACGCGGTCCCCCAAAGTGGAAATACTTTGTCACGTGCAAAATTTTCTCCAAACCCCTTGGCATTAATTATCTAATCTCCGAAATTATAGATTAGATTCCGAATTGAGTCATTGACATGTCGCGATCATACCCAATGACAAAAATATCATAGGCTGCATAAATTTAAACCCTGCTTTCCATCGCAATCCACCTTGTCCTTTAAAACCGGCCATATCCCTCATTGTACCACCGTAGACTTCGGATTTCTTGCATAACATTTCGTTTTTAGATTCATAATCCAAAAGTGAGTACAAGAAGTTATACATCGTTCCGTCTCATCTTTGCGTCGGCGTCCTGAACGAACGTTTTACCCAGTGTCCGATCTCAACATGGCCATGCCCTTCAAAGAGGCTTTGTCTCGCCTCGAGAACAGTCGCGTCAAGTCAACACGACCTTTGATCCCGCCTCAGATTCTTCAGGAAGACCTACCCCTGTGAGTACCCCTAGGGTTTCGAGCTCAAGCTTCGAAGCTGATGACATCGATCAGTACTCTCCAGGCTGCTCAAACCGTCCTTCAAGGTCGTTACGCTGTCGAAAATATCCTTAGGGGAGATGATGATCGACTTCTTGTGGTTGTTGGGTGAGTGAAGGCGCATTCGTTATATGATCCCGGACTCATCCACCAAGAGACCCTGCTCCGTTCACAACGTCGAGGCAGCGTTGGAGTACGCTAGGCTATTGAAAGCCTACGCCGATCAGTCAAAAGAAGACCTTCTCATCGTTATGAGAGTTTACTTCGAAAAGCCTAGAACCACCGTCGGGTGGAAAGGTCTCATTAACGACCCCGAACTGAACAACAGCTTCCAGATCAACAAGGGCCTCCGTATTGCACGAAACCTGCTTCTTGATGTCGCCAAACTAGGCCTGCCTGCTGGTTGCGAGTTCTTGGATACAATCACTCCTCAATATACCGCCGATCTCGTCTCCTGGGGAGCTATTGGTGCCCGTACCACCGAATCCCAGGTCCATCGTGAACTGACATCCGCTCTCTCGATGCCTACTGGCTTCAAGAATTCAACCGATGGGAGTGTTGGCATTGCCGTCGATGCTTGCAGAGCAGCGAGAAGTGGGCATGTATTCCTGAGTGTTGGAAAGGAAGGACTCAGCAGTATCGTCGAGACCAGTGTATGTATCTCCAATTTTTATTTTTATTTTCGGCCGTCATACTCACAATGTGTTTTTAGGGTAATCCCGATGTCCACATCATTCTCCGGGGAGGATCATCTGGACCCAATTATGGTGCAGATTTCGTCCGCGATGCTGCTGCCAAGCTTGCAAAGGCCGGATTGGCACAGAAAATCATGGTATGCTATTTTGGTGCAATTTATTTTACTCGATCTCCATTAAGCGTTGCTCTACAGATTGACTGCAGCCACGGAAACAGCTCGAAGCAATACAGCAAACAACCCGAAGTGGCAGATAATATTGTAAGGCGATTTCAATATTTTTATTTTTCGAGATACCTGTATTCAATGAATCTTTTTTCTTCAGGCCGAGCAACTTGCCTCGGAGACCGGACCCTACATTATGGGTGTCATGCTTGAGAGCAATCTCGTTGAAGGTCGACAGGATATTCCCGTATCAGGTCCCGCTGGCCTCAAGTACGGACAGTCCGTCACCGATGCTTGCATCTCCTGGGAAACCACTGTTCCAACGCTCGAGCGCCTTCGTGAGGGTGTCCGCGCTCGCCGCGAATTGCTTAGAAATCAATCTCGCACCTAAAACGATGGTCCATTCGCCTGTGACGCATGCGAGCGTACCACAGATCACAAAATTATATTTCGAAGTGTTCCGATTCGTTCTAATAATACACAGAATTTCAATACAAAACGGAGACTAATAAAGTATAGTTTCCGAAGATAAAAGTTAATAGAGGGTCACGAAATGCATTTAGTTCTTGCCTAGGTCGCTTGCCATGCATATGACTTTACCAAAGCCTTAGCTCCCTTTCCTCGTCCTCTTCCATAGGTGGGCCAAGAATCTCGCGCCTAAGCTCGGTCAAAGGATTCTCTTCCTCCAATTCTTTGTCCACGCTACCAATGGCACGTCCTAAGTATGGTGACCACAATTGCACCGACTCTGTTGGGTAGCAGTTTGGATTTTTTCCGCTCAGACGGAGATCGACACCTTCTTTAGAGTTCGAAATATTGTGCCTGTGAAACAAATCAAATTAATAATTCTGAGGCAGCGAAGGGGATGAGAAACTCACACTTGAAGTAGATGTCGCTTTAGCGGAGCCAGTCTTCCTGTGTGGTCGCAGTGCATGCACAGGACTTCTAGCTCGGTGTTATAGATCTTCTTTTCGCGCGCCTGTGCGATGAGCTTTCTGGCTTCTTCAGCTTCGGTTCCCCGAAGCACGACAAGCGCGAGCAAAGGTAAGTATTCTGGCTGAGGACAACGATGGTTCTTGTGTCGTAAACGGAAATGTTGTACCTGATATTCAGTCAAAGGAAAGTAAGTCTCACTCCCTCGTTAAGACGTGCAGCACAAGTTAAAGCTTACCACTCCCCGCCAGTTCATAACCTCCCTACCCTGCCTAGGCCTTCGGCACAAAACGCACTCGAAAATGGGATCAAGTTCGTCCATATCCTCAACAGTAGTTGTCATAGGATCTCGTCGACAAACAAGGAGAGCCTTGTCGAGGATGTTGCTATCTTCCGCCTTGAACACCAACTTATTCGACCACGGCTCAGTATCGAAAATGAACTCTGTCAGCGTCTTGGGCTCCTCATCCGAACGTCGGCGTCTATAACAGCACCTGTGGTCGAGAGCATCTTCGAGCCAAATGCTCTCGTTGACGACTTGGCAATGGTTGGTCCACTTTCGCTGAAAGGCGTCCAGGCCAAAAGCTTTAATCTCGTACATGCCAGGCATTGGAGGCGGGGGAGTACCCTGACAGGAAAAAACGGAGGTCGCGAGGGAGAGTACGTTGGACTGGCCAACATCTGTGATATATTCTTCACCCATGGCGTCGCGGATAAGGCTGATCAAGTCTGACTCGATCCTCTCCTTCCAGGCTTGAATAATCTCTGGCAGAAGCCCTTCTACGAACGCGAAATCTTTTGACTCCAGCTTGACGTGTTGTGGGGTGTTGACTAAGAAATCCTTGACTCGTGGAAAGTGATAGACGTCTGGTGCCCTGATACGTATTTCGGAGGCAGGTATAAGCTTCTCGATAAGTGGCTCACACACGAGCGTCAGAGTGCGAGCACGAGAAGTCAGGACCGCGCGATGCTCGTCAAATAGGCGTTCCTTCTTTCTCATTTCCATGTATTGGTTGAGAAACGGTTCCATATTTTTGAGAACTATTAGTGACATTAGATCCGCTGAGATTTGGTATTGTACGAATGAAAACTCACTACGAGGAGTGATCTCCTTCTTGACAGCCTTTGTAATTTTCTCGGGAATCTCATTCCCGCGAGCTTCGAAGCCAGTCCTCCCCCATCCCTTTATTTCTTCCCCCCATCCCATAATTTCAAGGTGGGTCAGAATCCTGGTGCCTTTTGTTTAAGCTTCATATAGCTACATAGCGCGTGTAAACAATATTACCTGCGTTTACCCTCTGTCTCCAATTCTTTTTTAGCATCTGATCTATCTGAGGCACGCCCGATCAACCAGCTATTGATTTTTCTAGAAAGCTAACGCATGTCGTCAGCCCCAGTAAAAGACATCCAAGTAAGGTACGGGTGAACTTACAACTTTCCGAGCCTCGGATTCTCCGACGATGCGATTCTCCCAATCTGCCTTTGCGTTTGGCGTGGTCAAGGCCAGGTACTCCTCAGTCCATTGCTTGTCTTGACTTCGTGAGGTCCACAATTCATCCGCTGTTCCCAGGGTCAGTGCTAACACATGCGCTCACGGCTTGGGGGACACCTACCGAAAACAAAGTTGCTAGTCTCCAGGTCATAGTACTCGTATGTGTCGAGGCATTCGACGATGTGAGCTGGATATGCCTTCGATGGGACGAATATATCCCAATTCTTGATACGTTCGAAGCTAGAAAATCATTGAAGGTAATTATGTGCTTAATAGACGCCTTACAGCAAAAGCTAGAAACGCACTGAATTGGGAGGCACTTTGGGCAAAGTCGAGTGCACGTATCCGAGATCTCGTGTCCCTTCTTTTCTTTAATACGCTTTCCACATGCCTTAGGAAACAAAAGTGGTTAGATAACAAAGGAATGAGAGTATGGCACGTCAATCATACCATACACCCTGTTCCCCACAAAAACTCGACGAATCGAGGCTCTGGAATCCCGTTGGGGCACTTGGGAATATCCGACAAGTTGGCAAGCGCTCGAACCCAAATATCGCGAGACCCTGGGCTCATCAAAAGCCTTCGAAGCACTTTGGATGTGCGGCTAAGGTTCAATAGATCGATTGGATTAACGTGCCCAAGGATCTAAAAATTGACTGTGAGCGAGGTTTCGGTTCTGTGGCTGATGCGAGCGCTAAAACACACCTCTGGAAGCAAATTGCCTGGCAAATCTAGGTGCAGGCGGAAGGCTTGTCGTTCCTGTGTATTTTTCCTTCTCTTGCTTGCTGACTGCGTTATCATTGAATCGTCTCCACTGCTGCGTTTTTGACCCCGGGTGGTAGTGGTAGATGCTACCTCTTCTGAGACAGTGGTAACGTTTTCGGTGGTTGCACTCTCGGTGTTCTCAGTCGAACGGTCAGTATCCTGCTTGGTTTGGAGTATGGCCGAGCGATGAGCAGACATTAGATCACTCTGGAGGTTAGGTGAAACTTGTATCGAGGTAAGCTGATGGAAATAGGAAGGAAAGCAAGAGAGATCGCGAAGAGGGCGACTGGCTGACTCTCAATCCATTTTGTGCTTGGCCCTTTATGGAGGACATTGTTTTCACTTCATGCGACACTTTGTCTGATCCTTTTCGTCCCAATAATAATCTGACCCTTTGTTTGTTTGGGGCCATGGCCCAAGCGCTATGTTACGTCGCGACATTAATGGGTATGGTCGACTGCATGATACATTTGAATAAGCCTGAGCCCCTTGAACAGTTACTCCGGTCTTCAGAACACGACGAGTATCCACTTCCAAATATCAATGGCGAGCAAGGTGGCCGAGGAGGCAACGGCCCTACCCCTCTGTTCGCTTTCGCACGATGATGTTTTGAGTGTCGTGCTCGAGCATGCTTAATATTTTATACTCAGAGGTGTTCGTAAGAAACGGGGGTTGGGCACATTTCAATAAATAGCAAACGATAGCTTTACGCTCCAGTTATATGACAAAATTGTTGAGATACGCGTATTGGACTCTCGTCGGGGAGGATTAAAAGGCGATAAGTTAAAGATAAAATTCACCCTTCTGTCAAAAATAATAAAAGCCTGCGCTGCTCTCATCACTGCTTTCATCATATTCATCGTCGTCATCGTCGTAGGCATAACACTGCCCACAATGGCAGCCCTGCTCCAGACCTTCTTCTTCGGAATACCTCTCCTCGTCGTCATCGTCATCGTCGGTGTCCAGAGAAACGTAAGGTGGCCACATCTCCACAGGATATGTCTGATGAGAATTGGGATTTTTGCCACTTAATATAAAGTCGGTTTTTTCCGTGGGCTTAGGGATGTCGTGTCTGACAAAATCGAAATGAGATCCAGAGGATATTTCGAAAAAGGAGTGGAGGACAAACTCTTTCATTAAGTGCTTTCGCGTGGCAGCCATCTTCCCAGAAAACGGGCAGTGCATACACATAATTTCTAGCCCTGATTTATGGATCTTCTTTTCACGGGCTTCGGCAATTCGTTTCTTCGCATCCTGCGCTTCATCTCCCACTAAGAGGATAAGCTCGTCAGGTGTATCAAACCGGATGTATGGATGGTGGATTCGAAGGTGGTACGACTGGGATGAATTTGGTCAACGAAACAATATTGGTCAAAAAATAGAAGCGAATCGTACCACGCCTTGCCAGCTCATAACTTGTCGTCCGGCATCTGGTCTACGACATACAGCACACTCGAAAACTGGGTCTAGCTGGTTCATTTGATCAACGGTCGCGGTCAATGGGTCCAATCCACAGAGTTGCACCACTTCGGAAATAATGTTGTGCTCAGCTTTGCTGAAATGCACATTAGCTGTCCACGGCTTTTTGGTAAAGAATAGATACGCTGGCTCGGTGTTCATACCAAGATCAAGTTCCGAGCATCTCGGAGTGCAACATGGATGAGCCAATGCATCCTCAAACCACATGTTGCGCTCTGAGCAGCTGAAGCCTAGGCAGGAGAAGACGGATGTCGCGAGCGATAGCACAGTAGATGGGTCCATGACATGATTTTCCCCCATCGTGGCCCGTATTTTGTTGACCATTTCAGAAGCTGCCCTTTCACGCCATTGCTGGGCGATCTCTGGCAAAATTTCACTGATGAAGTTGAAATTGTCCGCCTTTAGTTGCACATCGGAGGAGGTCTTGAACACTAAATCCTTTACGCGTTGGGATTCAAACACATCCCTCAAACTCGGATGAGGTTCACCGCGCGGTAGAAGAGCGATGCTTTCGGCAGTCTTGATCGCGAACGTCTGCATACGCTGTTTAAGGCATGCATGCAACTCGCGAGCCAGTCGTTCAACCTTAATTGCCTCCATAACAAGCTTGAGACGGGGTTCCATATTCGCCAGGACTTAAAACAGAACATCGTCAGCACATGGATCACCCTCGAGGAGAGGGAACCTACTTCGAGTTGTGAGATTCTTTTGACAAGCATCGTTTATCAGCGGGATGTGAAGCTTCCGCAAATTGCCTCCCATTTTGTCAATCTCCTCGCTCCACCCCATTTTTTTGATGTGTTGGATAATTCTGAAATAACTTAGTAAGTTGGGAAATTGAAAATAAAACTTGACCTACTGCTTACGCCTGTCCTCAACTAATGCGCGTTTTTCAATGTCTTCACGAAGGCGCAGTTTGTACCGCATTTGCTGACATTTTATACCAAGCTTGAAAGGAAAGAAAACAAACAACATTGGACAAGTATTACACTAAGCCTGCTATTCTGACTCACCTCAGCCTCTGCTGTTTGCTCAGATATGATTCGTGTTTCCCATTCAGCTTTCGCTTTGTCCGTCGTCAGTTGCTGATATTCCTTCGTCCATTTTTCATCGCGAGTAGGCTCCAGATACCAGACACCTATAAATTGGTGATGAGACTCATTAGGAAGGGCGTTCGTGCATCATTCGACTCACTGCCTCCACTCAACGAATGGATAACGTTGTGAACTGCTACACGCGTCGGATAAACCCGTGTGCGGGTGAAGGCAGAAAGGTTTTTTACTGCAGTGAAGCTGATGAAGCATTAACGAGTATGTACAAAGAGAAGGTAAAACAGTCTACTAACCTTTCTTTGATGCACTTCGTGCAAAGTCGTAAAATTGCACGGTCTATATAATGGACACCTTGTCTGTTCTTTCCACATTGCTATGGAAGTATTAAGTGAACAGTCCATAGGCGGTTTTGTGCATGAAAATGAGACAACTCACCATACAACCTGTACCAAAAAGAATATTCACCCATGCCGGCTCGTCTATGTGGCTCGGGCAATCCACCATCTCCGGTGCATTGGCCATTGTCTGGAGCCAAATGCTCTTTGCAGAGCGACTCATGAAGAACTTGCGCAAGTCTTTGAAGGTTCGACTAAGATTTAAAAGGTCCAGCGGATGAAGGTGTCCAAAAATCTGTCAAAAACGTTGAAAAAAGATTTCATGAGGTCCGGATGACGAGCCTACCTCCGGGAGCAAATCAAAAGGCATATCCAAGACGCGTTCAAGAAAACCGCGAGTTCGCGACCTCTTGGCCGGTCGACTGACATCTAAGGTCGAAGAGCCAGCTGTGGGCTTGCGTTTTCTAGCGCTAGCCTTGGTCTTAGGTTCAGAGTACTCTTCGTCAGAGAGCAATGTCGCGCTTGTGTCGGCAGCGGAAACATTAGCCCCTATGTTCTTCGCCTTAATCCTCGCTGATTGACGCGTCGACATGCTTTGGCTTGGTCTAAATGCAACAACAACACGTAGAGTGTAAAATGTTTATGTGCTTGTTGACGGTTGCGCTGAGGTCAAGTTTAAATTTGAACTTGGGGTGAGGGTCAGAAGTCAAAGCAAGAAGGTCACGATTCGTGACATCGCGACTTCTTAGTGCCACTTGGCCCTTGGCCACAAAGGGTCCCTTTGATGTGTACTGTTACTGTACATAGTACTGTACTGTTTTAATTTTCATTTCAAACTCAAAAATAGATTCAAACGCCCGAGGATCGCAGCGTTGTTGGCTCCATACGTATTTTAGGTCCCACATCATTTCATTAATTGCGACAGATAAATTGCGGTTCATATCCCGTCTTTTTCAATTTATTAGGCTCCAAGCGCAAGAACCCTCAAATGCCGACCCATCAAGTTTTTAAACTTTTAGACAGTAAAACTACATCTGAATTTTCTATCAGCTTCTTAATTCTACGCTTTCTAACAAAATCATGAAATGAAAGAACGAGCGTTGAGCGAATGTAATGTAAAGAACAAGGAGTGTGTGGGGGTCAGCAAAGTAAAATGTCCAGGTCATGACTCAAAAGGATGGTCGAATAGTATAAAAATAAACAATGGTATAACAACATGTTGGCGCCCATTTAAACTGCAAGAGAAAAGAAATGTACAGAAATCTGACTATAAGACTCTTTCTGAAGTCACTTGTGTGCGTTGAATAATGATAGATTTGTAGGAGGTTGTGCCGAATCCCTTAGTCGTCGAATCACCCCTTGGAGAAGGGAGTTCGGTCACCCCGTCCGTCCAATGGTTGGACACAAGGTCCTGGTCAGGACCGCTAGAATGGGCACGGATATCTAGCAGAACACGACTTGTGAGCATCGAGTGAACACCGCGTTCGATTCTAGGTTCATTAATCAGCGTCAATATTTTTTCCAATCTGTACACGAGGTGGCTCAGCACTCACGGTGTCAGGAGGTTCTCAAATCCGTGCTGAAATACGTCCATAAGAGAGGTATGAGACAACAAAAATAATGTATCATACCGGGAGGATTTTAATGAGAATAATGTTCAATGTGGAAAGCGCTAGACGGTCATGAGCATTAGATGAAAAACACCCTGAATTTAAGCCTACCGAATAGATAAAGATAGTAGAGAGAGCCTGCATAAGGTCCGGGTCAGGATAGTTGGTTGGGCGACCTAGTTCGAAGTGACATACCTTCGCGATAGACCGTTTGATGAAGAGCCGAGTCACCGCCTGCACGATCTAGAAGAAGCGCAAACTCAGAACATAGCCCAAAAGTGCAGAGAATCTTGCACCCACAAGCTTTGTACCCAGAGATAAGCATTAAGATCATAATCACTGAAATAGACATTGTATTCGTTGCGTCATATATAGCGGTATCTGAACTCACCAGCATCCATGATCATCAAAAGAAGCCAGACCATATAAAACATGCTGTCGGCCTTGACGATGAAGCACTGGGTATCGTGGAGATCAAGGAGCCTTTGAGGTAAGGTGGCGACTGAGTCTGGTTAAACAAAGTCTTTCTAAATTAACGAAACAAATACCAACTCACATTGAAGAGATTCCAAGAATACTTTCATGAAGTACATGATTGGGACCCATATACCAGCAAAGAATATAGGAAGGAAAATGGTTAAGCGCTTGTCGCGATGCCACACGGCCCACACCCGTAATGCGAGGATGACTGAAGAGGAAATGAGGCAAAGTATTTAACAATAGGGATGTTCGACATACGTTCAGATATGGCTGTTCCAATGGCCATTAAATCTTAGAATCAAATTTTGTCAGAGTTGGGATCTGCGAGGACTAACTGGAAGGACGTACAACCGCTGGCAGCATAAACTCGCTTACATGTAGCATTGTCCATTCCAAGTCCAAATTTCACTATTAAAAAAAAAGATTAGATGAGTAAAAAACACAGAACGGGTCAGACACTCGCATAGGATAACAAGAGCCACGGTATCGATGAACGGAAGGTATCGCTGGAAGATGAAGAGCACTTTCATAACATTCCAGTTCGCTTTCCACACCAATGCAACCTCCATGTCCAGGGTGAGCATCCAGTCATAGATGAACATCGTCGATGCTATCACTACGTCCTCCTTTCAGTATTTGGACGCAGAGAGCAAATGAAAAGACATTTACAGTCGAATGTCTGAAAATGGAGCATAAGGTGAGTTCATGGAGTTTCGAAGCAAAAGTGGGAACAACAACGTACGCGGACGAGCTGAAGTCGATAAATGCCCTTGATGAAGACTTGTAGCTGCGCGGCGGCAGCAGCAGCGTTGGTTGCGTCCATCTGAAGGATCTGGAAGTATGATGGGATGGTCATGCAGGAAGACGGACTGGTGGATGGGAATAAGTGCAGACAAGTTTCTTCAGGTCACAAAGGTCTGTTAATAAAAGGGTTCGAAGAGACTTTTAGCTCGCTTACCCGGTTTCAATGTGACTTTCCCCGGGCCTGATTGTGATCCCGATCCCGGGGCTGTTGTAGAGCCCTCTCCATATACTAGTGCACCCCCCATTTATTGTGTTGTACTTACTGGGGTACAGGTCGGAGCACTCAGACATATTTCCGATTAAAAATTGCCTAAAAGGGGAATATTTGTGGTCGCTGATGGTGTCGCGTGAGCTTGTGTTTCATTACGATCTCTAGGAGACCTATATAGGGGGGTTTTATCAGGATATCGAATGGAAGAATAGAAGCTAATGGAAGTCCTGTTACCAACCAGGGGCCGCATGTCCATGTCTTTATCCTCCGCTGAGAGAGGCTGGGATACACACGATTGTGATCCCTGGCTTGCAATGTGCCTCGAGCTGGGTCCATTAGCTGTGGGCGATTTCTTAACTGTCGTTGGATAATGTGCGCCGAATGAAGTGGCGCTCAAGGGGTTTAGCGCTTGGTTCTAATTGGCTTACTTCTGCAACAAGCCGTCAGAGCCGAGGAAGGGATCCAGGTACAGCACTAATCACCATAACAGTTGTTCGGTGTAAGTGGAAGGCACAGGCCATGACGAATGCAGAATTCAGGAGAATTTGCATTTCCATACCGCTACCCAGAGTTTGCGTAGAAAGAGACGACACGGTCGTTATTGAGCGAATGTTCACAAAGACGCAAGAAAGCCAAGTCAGCTTTGGGGTCAGCATGAGAATGGACCGGGTGCCCACTTAACAGGGCAATGCAGACCGCAGGAATTCCGGACGCCCGGGTTAATTGCGGGGATACCAAGACCGGTGGAAGGTGAGTAGAAATCGAAAACTTCATTGAGAAAACTTGATCGAAACTCGAGAGAACAGTCTAGCATCCCCCGAGATAAGGTCAGAATGCGTTCCTCTGGAATTAAGAATCCCAAAGTCGATAACAAGATATAAAAAAAAGTGACGATAGTAAAGGCGAAATTGAGGACTTGAACACATAACATGAGGCGCTTTGTGTAGGTATATTGAGTATATGCCAGCGTGTTAAGCAAACTTGATCTCGACCAGAACAGCTTGTAGAATGTATTATATGATGTAAATTGTACACCCTCTCCACAACTTTGCCAAGAGGGAATTCCAAATGAGTGGCGAGCTGCGAGCATCAGAGCTCAAAAACTTTGTGCAAGTTTGCATCAATAGATAGGACGAAGAGCCCCTGAAGCAATGAAAAAACTGCGATGAACAAGCACTCAGTGACCTCCAAATCGGCCCGATTTCGCAAGAGTACCAATGGAAACCGATCTAGCAGTAGTGTAAGGTTAAAGAACTACACCGAGATCGAGATATTCCTGACAAGGTTTTAGATCCAGTACTTATGCAAAAGGATGCATGCATCTCTATGGCAAGCCATACTTACAACTTGCACCCAACAGTGAAAGCAGAAAACGGATGTGCTGTGCAAGGAAGGACGAGGTATCAAATTACAGCATTCGGAGCTTGAAATAGTCAGGGCGATGCCGCCCCTCCTTCTTGAATGTGGCCCTGGGGACCAAAACTTACTTTTGGCAATCAATGGGCAATGTCCAAGTTGTGAATCTGAGAGTGCAGTTCGCGACGAGTCGATGGGGTTGGTGTCAACAAAGACGCCGAGATATTTGGGCTACCGAGCCAGAAATTCCCTCATCGACTCCAATAAGATGTGACCTGAGGTCCTGGTCTATTCGAGCAATCGACGCGACATGCCCAGGCAAGTTATGGGCCTCTTGACATAGTTGATAGCCATTATTATAGACCGACCATCCAAGATGATAAAACGTCACATACATCTTTTGCACATGCTCCATGCGCACAGGCTGCAAGAAAACCTCGGTTGCCTCCAATTGGGTTATAAGAAACCTTCAAAAGCACGGAATACGTCACTGGCTTCACGGCAAACATTCGAGTGATTTACTATCAAAGAGCCTGAAGTACAAGGAGCTTAATGAGCATTGGATGGGTATTTGACAATGCACAACAACGCGACCACGCCCCTTTATTCTACCTTTATTCAGGGTCGCCTGTCATTCAATTAGACTTCGCGCGTGATTTGAAAGGACTTCGTCTCGGACAACATATAAAGGTTAGCTAATAACGGCCACGTCGAAAGCAACACCTTATTCTTCCAAGCTATAAACTCCAATTATACTCTACTCGAATTTTTCACCTGCCAGTGATTCTATACGACTGAACCACATTTGCACTCGCCACACTCGCTTGAATTGCCTCCAAAGACTGACACTCATGCCTTCTGGCTTAAACATTTTTCTCCCTCAACACAGCCAACTTGGGCAGAAAAGGGGTGCCTCTGAGCTCAACGATGGAGGAGAGCAGAAGGTCATCAAGTGCAAGAAATTGAAAACGAGCGACAGCTCAGACGGATCCTCGGACTGCATCTCCAATACGCCATTGGATATCCTCTCTGCGGTAAGTCCAATAATCGTAACGCATACTCCTACAATTGGCTCAAAGAAACTAGATTTTCGCGCATCTTCGGCCCCTCGATATTCTCAACATGGGACGAACTTCGAAGAACTTCAAGAATTTGATTTCAAGCCCTGTGTTCGAGGCGGTTTGGAAACAACGACGTTCTACTTACATCGCGACACCACCAGACTGCCCACCAGACATGTCAGAGGTTGCTTACGCCGAGCTGATTTATGGAACTGCATGCATGGTGAGCCCTAGATATTTATTTAGAACAGTTGTGTTGCAGGCCTTCGCACTAACCTATGACGCTCTTTTTAGTCCTGTGGGAAGTCCCAAAAAGAAGACGTCGTTCGTACCATTTGGGAGATTCGAAAGAGACTATGCAATCAATGTCTCGTGTCCAGGTCGACAATGTTGCTCAAGCAAGGCAAAAAGACAGGAAACATTGTATCACGCATGTTCAACATCCCAAAGATGCTCGCCGCTGTAATACCCGAATATAGCGCAAGGTGGACAGATGGTTTGTTTGCATCGACCTCAGCGATAAAGACCAGCATACTGAACTTCATTGTATTAACAGAAAGTGGTAACAAACACCCTCGAAACCATGTTTCCACGCAGCATGCATTAACGTGGTCGCAAAAGTATGCTGCTATTAAACGCCCAGCCGATAAGGAGAAATGGATGAACCAAGAGATTGCGAAGCAAGTCTTAATTCAAAAGGTACATTCGTTGCGCTATCAAAATGGCGGAATTTGCTTACGAACACACTTGCAGAACATAGGTCAATATCACGATTGGCAAAAAAGGTTTGCAGTGGAAAAGGAGGCTCAATACAAACAGGATATGGAGGACCGAAAGCTCGGGTAAGAATTGATGAATAGACATTCGTGCAAGATGTTAACTGGGGTGTTTTCATACCATCTCCTCAGAATCGAGAAACTCGCTGAGGAGATGGGTTATGGAAAGGAACTGGCACAGATGTCAAGTTATGCACTCCCTCGAAACCATTCAACCATCATCAAGCTCTGTGAAAACGAACTCGATGATGAAGGTATGGTCCATCTTTCTTCATTGTCATTTATAACTCATCGACTACACAATCCCTCAGCGCTCCGAATTGCGCGACAATTTCTCGAAACTCATATGGGAACAGCAAGGCAAAGGAATCTTAAATGGGAGGAGGAATGCGTTAAGTTCAGAAAGGTCGAAGCACGGATCCGGACACTCGTGCCTATCTATGAAAGCGCACTTGCAACATACCCTATATATGAACCTCGTGCGCAAATTGTGATGATCCACAACCTCCCTCGCATTACATCTCTTGTCGAGGCTACTCCGCTTGAGACTGCGCTGACAGGCGAAGCGCTGGGTATCACGCCCGAAACCATTTCAACCCTACACGAAGAGGTTAAAAAGGCCATCGACCAGCAGCTAGTCGACATGGTCAACTTCTACCTTGCTGACAAGGAGTACAGCCCCGAAACTGTGTTAAATTTAGCAACCATGGTTTTCTGCTGGGACAAGGAGGAATTCCAGGAGCGCGAAGATTGGACGTATTACGGGTTTACCGCCGCCGAGGCTGCTCTTCATCCTAGGGCTTACAATTCAGATGACTACAAATATTCAACACCGGCCTGGAGCGCTTTCGAACGTAACCCGTGGAACAAAGATTCGTTGATCGAATTCGACATACAGTCTCACCATGAGCTCCGCAAACACTTGGACAGCTGGGGTCTCAATCCTGAGACGACGACCCTCACAGAAATAAACGAGCTCGACCCAATGATCGAATGCACCAGCTGCAATGACCCAGCGTTGGGGAGGCTCGTGATGAACTGGTCCCGAGTTGTAAGTATTAAAGTAATTAAGTTGTGGCTGGTTCGATGATGCACCGGACTTACTGAGTGCTTCCCTCATAGATAAAACATAATCACGAAGCCCATGAGATGGATGAGGATGAGGAGAAGGGCCCTTCGAATTTCGTCCTGATCCAAGGAGAAGATGCTCATCTTGCTCGAGAAGGGATCAAACAATCGATAGAACGTCAGCTTTATACCAACAACGCTGACTCTGAATATACAAAGCCGACATGTATGCACTGCAAATGCCAACATGAATGCATAGCGCACATGCAGCTTCATGTGCTCGAACAGTAAGTGGCTACCCACAATGTCATTTTCATCGTCTGATTTTTAAGCTCACGGCCTATCGTTTTAGTCACCACATATCAAACCCCGTCGTTGAGGAAGATTTCAAGTTTCAGTATCAAACAGAGAGGACACCAACCTCTGGTGGACCTTTCATGGAATTTCGATTAAACCGCCCTCCCGCTTAGAGTAGATACACCTTTCTTAATGAACAGACCAGGTCAATAGATGTTAAATACCGATATCAAGTACTTTCGTATACAATTGCAAAATAAATACAAGAGCCATAGTAGAGTGATAAAAAAAGTCGAGACAAACGCTAATCAAGAGTCATTCTAATATGACTTCGTCCGCGCCTTCCGATATGCCGAGCCAAAGGACTGAATAACGGCATTCCACCAGGTGCATCGTCGTCGTCATCGTCAGTATCGTCCTCTTCGGTGGAATCCTCATCCTCCCATGCATCATCGTCATCGTCATCACCTCCTTCACCATTCTCTTCTTCCGTTGGAAGGTCGATAATCTGGTCATCTTCATCGTCGTCCTCTGAATCTGACGGCACGAACACCTCGAAGTCCTCCAAATGGGTCACAAGCCACTGCTCGTCCTTGTCATAGAGCGGATCCTCGCTGCTCATGGCCACGCGCTTGAGAGGGACTCCAGCCTTTCTACGAGCCTTGACAATAGATTTTATCATCGAACTGTCGACGTGACATGTGGTCAGCGATTGGAGGTTTGGAAGGTATGCCTTGGGGTACACGCGGTCGGCTGTCATCGAAACAAATTGAGCAACAATCCCATTCATAAGACGATATCTGATGGCTTACATTGTGCATCCAACTTCATTCCCTTTGGCAGAGCCCGAGGGTCTTTGAGCTTCTTCAAGAACACCTCCTCTTCGGGGCCTATAGCTTTAATCATAAACTCCTTGAGATTTTCCAACTGCGAGAGCATCTGCTCCACAGACTTGACATCGCAGGCCAGGGCAGAGATCTTCAGTTTCTCCAAGTTGCGCAAGAGATTTATTTTACGGCCGTTGACGGGCCTGATGAGAGTCTGCACGAATTCGGTGAAATCTTCTTGGTCGTAGTTGAGGAGAAGCCTGGTGACATTGGGAACATCGAGGTGTTGGACAAGCGCGCAGGCGTAACGGATATCGTGGAATTGAAGTCCAAGTTCCTTGAGAGAAGGAATGTGAAGTGGTGTGGTGCCCCATTCATTCTTCGAGTCAAAGACGGCCTCGTCAGAAAGGACGGGCCCGGAAAGAGATAGCGTAAGCTCCTCGAGTTCCGGAGACCCAGCGATAATAGCTGTAAATGCTTTGTAGGAGGGTCTGACGTCCTTGGCATGGAAGCAAAGCTCCAGCCCCTTGAGGTTGGTGAGGAGTGATTTCGAGGCAACTTCCCAATTGATGTGAACACCCCAGAAGACGGCGTACTGGAGGACAGGTGCATTACCCTGGAAAGGAAGGTACAGGGTCTTGTCGTCGCCATTGAAGTACTCGAAGTCATCACAGTCTTCGATATGAGATAATTGCATGGACTCGAGCACGGGCGCTGCGGGGAGCTTGGAGATTCTCGAAAGCAGAGTTTGAATGTAGCTATAAGTGCTAGCACTGAAATCCAAGTTCTTCCATCGATGAACTTCGGGCTCAATGAGGTCTAAAATCTGGCCAAGTTCTTTCTGGGAGTAGAAGTTAACTTTGTCGATCTCCAAGTTATTTTCAGCGAGTTTCTGGTTGAGTTTGTCGTGTTCCTGCTCTTTTGTGATTTTATTTTGCTCGTAGAGAGGGTGATCTGGGTGGTCTTCCTCGTCCATCTCGTCCGGAATAATTGTACAGTCGATCGTGACCATAAGAGGAAGGGTACCAGCGCGTTCGATATAGTGCTTGGCTTTTTCCAGTCCATGGGGATGTCTTTTCTCGAAAACAAGGTGGGTCCAGAGGTTGTGGGTACCCAATGCGACCTCTCTCCACCTTTTGCAGACATGGGAGACCAGAACCTGGAATGGCAGCTCAAGTTCAATTTCTTCATCGCTATCATCTTTTTTTGAGCTTGAACCTGATGGTTTTGGGGCGCCCATTGCCATCTCTATGTCGGAATCGTCATCTGTTGATATATCTGAATAATCTTCATCATCCTCGAAATCGTCTTTGGTTGATGGTCCATAAAACTCGTCGTGTTCCTCATCGACACCACATTGGAAGATATTGGCCAAGATCTCCGAAGGAAGCATGTTAATTGGTGACTTGCCATCCTTGGGTGGTTCAAAAGGGTTGTTTGAGAGCATCTCCGCGGCCAGATTCCACATAGCTCCCTTGACGGTCAGCTGGGGTCGTTGGCGGATGACTGCTGCCAAAGATGTCGAAAGTTCGGCCTTGATGCGCGATTCAAGGCGGTCATTGTGAGCAACGACGCGAAGTTTGGGCGGCATTTTACAACGATGACCGAGATGAGAGGAGAAAGCAAAAGATCAGGGAAGAGGAATGGTTGGAAAGAGTCTTGTTCAAAATAGAGGGCAGTGTTTTTTGATTTGATTGATCGCTTGGTTTACCTTTTTTGGGTTTTTAACAATCTTATCAATGCTTATCACATGATCCATATGATTAGCACTGACACCAACCACTCTTGAACTCGAACTATTACAATGGATTCTTTCCATGTCGACAGATCTCTGCTTAATCCAAAATTCGATGGGTATAAACTGCAACCCATTCCCCAGGAGCAGGCTGTTTTACGATTTCAGCTCTCCAACAAGCCGACACAGTCAACATCATCCTCGAAGACTCCCTTGTCTTTCCAGGAAATGAGGAGTCGCATTACACACAATCATCTAACTGTTGATCCAGATTCACAAAGGGCTTTATACGTAGACGAGAACTATAATGTCTGCCTTATGGACATCCCTGTTACTGGGGTGAGTTGGTACATCTTGTCCACGTTCCGTGTATCTGACGACGGAATGGTTCACAAAGTAGGATACACGCACCACTCCAACATTTAGGGTGCTCTACCAAATGGCCCAGCCAATGGACACATCCTCAGAGGTAGATATTCAAAAAGAATATCCGTCTTCTGCGTTCCTCAGTTCGAGTACCGTCATGGTCGCAGACGGCAATGGTCTCCTGTATATTCTCCCAATCAAAGACGACGATGGCCAGGAAATGGCAGAACCTGTTGGCATATTCAGCCTGCGCACCGGCGGATCGGTCGATGCACCGTTTAGGTTGCATCATATCCATAGACCATCTCCGACCACAATCATTGCGTTGCTCTCTTCGAAGCAATATCCCGAAGGTGTGAAGAAAATATCAACCTCTACGTCTGCCTCCAGTCGTACTGTCGAATTCGATCTATGGGCTTGCAAGATCGACCTCTTCTCATTGAAATCAGGCAGTGCTCCGCGTAATCTCGACGTCGTCTGGCATCGAAGAGGGACTGATGTTCCTATGTACGCATCATTCGTCGATTCTCTTCAGGCCTACCTCGTCGTCGCAGGCAGCAGTTACCCAGTGCCAGACGCCCAGATCAACAAGGCCTACGAGCCAACATCAGATGAAATTGTACCTATCCCGAGAGCCGACGAAAATCTTGATGTAGCTCCTCCCGCAAATACAGAACCAGAAATCCCAAGACCACCTCCGTATTCGTGGACGCAAACATCGGATTCAGTAACAGTCGCTTTCCCTCTACCTTCGACGACGCCCAAGAACAAGATCAAAGTCTTATTTACCACACAGACTCTTACTCTTCACATCGACTCGTACCCACTTGCCAGCTTAAATGATACTTCTGAACCGGGCCCAGCGGGCTCTATCAAGCTGCCTCATTACTCTGCTAAGGCCATATGGGCCAATGTCAACACTTCATCTTGTTTTTGGACCTGGGACCGCGAAGGCGGGCACGCGTACGGACTTCTGACGCTTCACATGGAGAAACGACACGAAGACACACGTTGGCCTCAAATATTTGCCGACCAGCCTACAGCCGACGACCCAGAGGTGCCAGAAACACTAGACCCTTCCGAACTCTACCTAATCCGCGAATCTCTTGAAAAATACACGGCAGCTCTCAAGACAGGCGAAGACGCGAGTGGATTGGGTCTGGGACAGGGGATGCCTAGTCTTGCAGAAGGTGAGATAGACGACGAGGTGGATGACGCGATTGGGAGAGCCGCATGGGTCAGTTGGATCAGTGCAGATGGAGGAGTGCCCACTTGGACGTCTGCGGCCAAAGCCAGCAAAACAGGGCAATGGGAGGAACCACTCATCAAGATTCTGTCGACACCACTACCAGGGTCTCTCTCCAAACCCGAGGATGTGTCCTTGGTTCTTAAGCAGGATTTAGATGGAACCTTGTTCAAGCTTGAAACAAGCTCGGATTCTGCTCCGTTCAACGATCCCGAATGGAAGCATACCAACACATATTCCGCACTCTCCTTTGTGCTGGCGTCCAAACAGGACACCAGGTTCACATACCATATCCAAGGGTATGGCGTTCTTGCTATGGAGGGTGGGAGCACCCTTGATAGAGGATGCAATTTGTATATTTATCGACAAGCTAAGAACCCAAGGGCGAAGGAACAACACGAAAAACAAAGTATTTTGGGCATTGTAGATGGGAGCGGGGGAGCACTGCTTGGAGCGGGATGCGTAAGAGGACTCTCAGGCGAACCTATAATTGTATGCTTGACAGAAAGGGACTTGGTATTGATCAAGTGTCTTTGAGGATATTTTTGTTCAACGGACGTGTAAATCCACAATGCTGTCATATCAATATGATTTTCGTTCAGTCAATCCCAATGATGAAATTTATTGTGTCAATCGCAGAAATGACATATGCAGGAGTTTAAATCCAATGACACCGTTATGGTATGTGGTTTGGGGGACTCGGGGAAGGTCTACAACAATTTGCTACCAGTGCAGTGTGAGGACGAGGAGAGATGGAAATGAGTAATCATATGACGGATAACAACTGGGACTATAGGAAAATGGTAAAAGTACCAATAGATAAGCGAACAAGCCAACCCAGATTAACACGTAGAAGAAGAAACGGTAAGGAAACAACAATTATCAACGCAATGAAAAGAAGCCGTTGAATGAGACGAGCGAGACAGAACTATGAGAAAGCAAGGGAGAGCCCGAGTTATTACAATGTCCAGAAATTACAACTACAATCGGCTAATACAACTTGATGACATGGATGTAATTTGCGTTCAGAGTTGCAGATGAAAATGAGACGAACATCACGCCTTTAGTGGCTCTGACACCTCGCCTATGGGTGCCGCCTGCTGTGGATCCACAGATTCTGGCGAGGCCGTTGCGTCGCCATTGGGGAGTTTTGTAGGTGACTTGACGGGAGAATCGTCTGTATAATCGTCAAAATATTGACCAAGACGTGTTTGTTCAAATTTCACCAACCTTTATCAGTCGATTCTACGTCTTGCATTGGGGCATCGTCGTCAGATGGTGCGTCAAGCCCATCAGCCTGAATATCGCGCTCATACTCATCCAACTGGGCCTTCAAGTTCTTTGTTGGGTCAGGGGACTCTGGTCTTTCCAAACCCAATGTCTGGCTGAAGAAGGAACGAGTACCGGCAGGCTCCTCTTCGCTTTCCTCTTCCTCGCTATCCTCGTTGGCAAACATCATCTGACCGCTGTCACTGACAATGTCAGCCCCTGGTCTGAAGGAGATACCTCCACCATTTGCGAACGTCGTCACTGTCAAGCCATAACGACGCAAAAAGTCGTCGCTGTCAAATGGACCATTGGTACTGGGTTCGGCGTGCTGGCGCTCACGGGCTTCCTGTGCTTCTCTGCGCGCTCGGAAAGAAAGAAGCCTGCTTTGGGCGTAGAGCTGGGGAATGGCGCTAGGGGTAGCATAACCATAACCGTTCTGGACACGCTCCCGGACCCACGAATACCATTCCTCCTTCGTTCGTCCATGTGTGATAGCAACAATCAGAACCGTCATGTTGTCGCAACCAATTCCAGCTCCCGAAGTTGTGTCTGGAGCGAGACAGTGATCACACATCATTTCGCCGATTTCAGTTAGCTCCTTGCCCTCTGCCACCTGGTAGCGCACAAAGTCAACAACTTGCTGCGAGCTAAGACAATCCCAGATTCCTAAACAAAGGGTGAGTATTTTTAGAATGAGTTCTATTCGGAATACTGACCATCGCAAGCGATCACCATAAACTCATCCTCCTCAGTAATTTCGTGGCAGGTAATGTCGGGATTAGCAGTGATAATTTGGGCTTCAGGGGAGAGTGAATAATTTTTCTTGAACTCAAAGTCGCCGAGTGCTCGTGAAAGGGCAAGGTTTCCTGATCCATCAAGTCAGTCTTCCTTTCAGCCAGAAGGTAGCAGCATCACGGACCGTTGACTCTTCCGAACTCGATATAACCTCCTGCTCCAGAAATTCGAGCTCTTTCGGCTTTTATTGAACGCTGGTCAGAAAAAGGACAAAGGTTGCAGTAAGAATGGAGCTTACTGTCGCTAGTCGGCTTGTGGTCGAAACTGAGGGGTTTAACTTCACCCTTGATGCCAATTACAGATCGTGAGTCACCAGCGTTGGCCTATCGAGACGTCAAAGAATGTTCTAACAGGGGCGTATGAATAGAATGCAACGCACGACATAGATCTTATTATCGTGTGTAATAAGTGCAGCAACAGCCGTGCATCCGGATGGGTCTCTTGACTGGGCAGGGTCTATAAAGCGAAAGTGTAAGTGTGTTGGTGCATTGATGCACAGAAAGTTAACGTACTGGCAAGAAGATCCTCATCCGTCCCCAAGAAGGCCTTTTTGAGTGCTGTGCCGAAGTCCCCATTCTTATATTCCTCCTCTGTAATCAACCGCTTATGCACATTCTGTCCCGCAAACCGAGCCACATTTGATCCTGAGGAATTCCGATAGATTGATCAAAGGAGTCAAGCTAATCATGAAGAAAAACTCACCACCATGACCATCATAGACTGCAAAGAATGTGTTGGTTTTATCGCCCGGTCCATCAAGCTCCAATACGGCTGCATGAGCGTCTTCCATGGCTGGATCGAGATGATTAGCGCCAATCGTCGGCGGTGCATACTGCGTTGTGCATTATGCTTTTCAACAACAAGGACTTACTGATCCTCCATCCTTGCATCTCCGATACGCTATACATAAAACGGGTATTTGCTCCACATTCGGAAATTTTCTTAGTCGCTGCAATAGAGATCTTGAGTTTCGAAAGATAAAAACGAGAATTAAGAGTTGACTAACACGGTGATGAAAGTGTTTGGCCCTGAAATAAAAGTATAGATTGGCGACATGTAAAGCAATGAGGGGATATAAAACTGACCATCTTGAGTAAAAGAAAGGGTTATAGAAACTTAGTTTATTGGTATCAAATTCAAGATGATTGTCGAGTTATAATGAAAAATGTTATCTAGAAGTTCACTCTGGCGTAAGTTTTTTTAAAAAGGATGTAATAAAATGAAGTTGGAGGTGAAGTTGGAGGTCGTTTTGGTCGTGTGGTGGTGGTGGTGAGCGTTATTGCAAAGCACAGCAAGCCCAATTCAATTGCATCACAAACTAATATTTGCTTGCTCTTGTTATGCTCCTCCTTCCATTTCAGGACTCCCCTCTGAAATTCACGAATCGTCTCCCTTCATATCATATCTTAAAAAGAAAAACATTCTAGTGCTCACTCTTGTCTGGTGGCGTAGAAAACTTATTTTATTATTGGACACAACCCACCGTACAGCCCATAAATACGATCACTAGGCACACCTACAAAGATAAGGTCGTCGTGAGACCATCACTTCGCTTATTCCGGTTGTTAAAAGCCCACAGAACAAGAATGGAAAGCATAGCGACATAAAAGTACATTCAATTGTATACGGTAAAAAAACATTTCCTCGTTCGTTATTTAAGCATTATTCTCCCTTCGAGCTGCACGAGCTTCGGCCACAAGCTTCTCGCTGTAGGCTCGAGGGTTAGGGCTCTCAAAGACCTCATTGATCTCCTCGAGGGTCAATCCTTTGGTCTCAACAACAAAGAAGTAGATGACGATCACTTCGAATACGTCCCAGATAAGGAACACGAGGTACACTATGCAGATAAGTATCAGCTTCAAGTTCCCTCAAAGCGTTTTCAATTTCTTTCGCTTACCTTTCCAACCGATCTTTTTGAGCGCAACCGGAAGTCTATAAACTCCTTTCAGCACATTTCAAAAAATTTATCCTGCGACCATCTTACTTACCCAAAAGTGTTAATCAGTGACGCGAGTTGAGTGATAACACCCAAAAAGGCGAGACCCTTAGCTCGTGCTTGATAACTAAGCACCTCCGCTGGATATAACGCTTGCCTGTAAAACGGGTCAACACTTGAGAGAAGCAGATATGTTACGAGAGTGCGCGTACATGGGAGTCCAACCGAACGAGAACACGACCATGAAGAGGTAGATGAATGTTATACCAGCATTTGCTCGTTGAGCGTTGCCGAAGCTACTGAGCAGTCCGTTGATAATGACCAGAATGACTGAAATAGCAATCGTGGAGACGAGCAAGATCCTTCTCCTGCCAAACCTATCCACAATTGCGGACCCCTATCATTTGAGATTGTTGTAAATATTTTATTAAATGACTCCGGCGTCTAACACGATCACATACCGACAAAGCTTAGCGCGCATCAAATTCGAAGTCGGCGTTAATCCTCAATGTTTGGCTGGCAGTTGATGAATACGTACCTCCGATGCTAATAAAAGGAGAAATTAGCCATTTTTGATATATATAAAGTGTGCAATGGCAACGTACTAAGACGTTACACTGTTCACAAAGTTTAGGGTGAGAATTTTGTCCTGCGATGTAATCCCTGCATTCGTGAGGAGGACTGGAAGGAAGTAGGTAATCAACCCGTTTCCACTAAGCTGACCGAAGACGCCTGGTTGAACTCAGCACAAGCCCCTGTTTGTATGTCCGATTTCGTACCGATGAGGATAGTCATATACGCCCGATACCTATCCGCTCGGGTTCTGAACAAAGGTCTGAAGTCCCACCAAGTTTCTGTTTCGAGGGTATGAGTCATACACAATCGTATATCCAGCTTTGATACACGTACTATCTGCACCATCGATTTGAATTTTCTCTTCGATCTCCTTCATTTCCAACTGGATTAGAGGAGAGTCTGGGTCGTTCGTGCTGCTGTGGTATTTTGCGAGGATTCTCTTGGCCTGGTCGCCCTTTCCGACGCTGTACAGCCATCTAGGCCTATGAGTCATATTAACCCCCGTTTACCCCGGAATATTCTTCGCTCATCGGAAACTCACGACTCTGGGCATAGGAAGACAAACAAAACATTGACAGCCGCCGGAACTACCTGAAGGACAGAGTCATTAACCGTCCCTTGCGATCTCTTGGAACGGATAATACCTGGATGTACAAAGGTAGACGCCAAGACATCTCGCTGGCAAATTTTCCAGTTGCTACCATCATCCCAGTAGCGCTCATCTGGCCCACGTAATAGCTAAAATTTTAAAATCCAAAAATAAACACCATTGGCATAATCTGCTGAGGGATTATCTGAAAGACGCACAAAGAATTCAAGAACCCCAAATAAGCACCACGGGAGGGCGCAGGCGCCATTTCCGCCAGGTATGATTTAGCGGATGTCCCGGCACACGTTGAGCCAAGTCCTAAGTGGGATCGATGACATCACGAGGACACATTCGCCAAGCGCGCGGTAAAGCTTGTCGTCAGTGTATGTTCAACTTTGGGAAATTCCCTCGAAAGGACAAGTGAAAGGAAAGGACATGAACATACTCACCCGTGAGATATCTGCCAGCTAAGAACATCCCCTTGTTCTGCGCGTTGGCCGTTATTACCGCTCCAACACTAGCAGATTATTTTCATTAAATATATGAAAAGAGGGCGAGGTGTCGGACCCGCTCTCACATTAACACTGCGTTACCGAAAAACATGGAAAAACGTCGTCCAAAGCGGTCAGGAAAATAAGCTGTCATGGTTCATTAATTTCGTCTGGCATAACAAAAGCGGTCCCGTATCTTACATGCAGGAATTGTTCCACTAAGGGCAAAATTTAATAGTATAAGTATAATATTAACGTGGAATTAAAGCGGTTCCCGGGAGACTCACGTTAATGAACCACTGATTATTAAACGGGCGCTTTAGCATCAATGAACCGTCACTAACCATTCATAACTTACAGCGTAAAGATTCCAAAGACAATACTGAGAAACCGGCGTCGGTAGAGAATTAGCCATTAGCTTGGTACAATAGAATCGAACCTGCCTAGTTTTACTCCCAGTGGTCTCCATACCAAAATACTTCTGGTATTGCACCATAGCGTTGATTCCACCCATGACCTGTCGAATATGACAGATGTCAATAGCACATATAGACACAATTGGGGTGCGATTGAGCAATCAGCTACCGGTACAGAGTTGCAGATCATCCTACTATGAACTAATACACACCGTGCCGTCGAATCCGCTGTCTCCCGAGCAACAGCAGATAACCAAAGTGATAAGATACATCTACAGTCAAGGGGAGTAACAATCATAAGCATCCGTCGAAATGCATCGAACCAAAGGGGCGTGCTCGAAAAGAGAATGTAGTGCCCAAATCAAAGGATTCGGCGCGGTGGCGGCGATGCCAACTGGATGAGAAAAGTGGAAAACTAGGGACGATACCTGAAAAGCTGCCCAACTCCATCTCCCCACCCCTGGGTCGACTTTCAGTGCATTTTTCAATGCGAGTTGCCTCTCCAGCGGCGTCATGATGTGCATTGGGGCTCCGTGATCTGGAAACTTGTCATCGTGAGACCTATTCTCGACGGACGAGTTCGATCCTTTCTCTGCATGCTCTTTTTCCATCGTGAGGGGCGTGCAATGGACGAGGAGTGTTATCAAAGGAACACAACGTCTTCCAACGTATCGTTGAACAAAGATATATGCTACTTATCGATTACTATCATACTGCGAAGTTGAGAAGTTCCGAATTGCATTGGGACTCCACTTCGATATGGGACCGCCACCCGCATTTTTGCATTATTCGACTATATCGCTTCTGGTGAATGGCTGAGGATCAAGCGGGTAATAGGCTGACTGCGCTCAAATCCCCGTGGATCCCCTTAAGATGGGCCAACACTATAAACAACATGGAGAAACAAGCCTCGTTGCAGATATTTATAGTGCAAACTCGTCACCTGTGTTGGTGGACCGACCATATTCTGACCGCTGCAGGTCATTTGACCGAGAAAACATCGGCAGGTCCTGCTAAGAATACAGAAACCTCCCATTTTACCATACGCCAATAATGTTTGATTCTATCGAATCGGCGGTGAAGTCAGCAGAATGCGTGGTTCGCATTCTCATGACATGGCACACAGAATGTTGAGCGGGGATGGATTCGGACTTCTTCGGCAGCAGAGTGCCGTTAGCTACCGCTGTGATAATAAACATCGGACCGTGGAGGATGATTATCATCCGAATCAGCAAGAGTGAGAAGGTCCAGAATGTGTGGGTCATGGCGGACCCTGAGAAGTTCGAGTGATGGTAAGTAGGATGGTCAGCATCAAGTGTTATGGAACGTTTCTCACTTGAGAGTGAGAGCCGCCAAGAAAAGTTCGAAGGAATAGCCGCCTTCGTCTGAGAATTGTCGCTGCGAGAAGTGGAATCCCGACGATGGGCTAGAGTGGCAGATAAATCCTGTAATCCAATCGGAAATGATAATCGCAAGTTAAAAGTATTTCGACTGTCATCCTATTTTCGTCTCCGAACAGAGCCTCGTTGTTGTGTAGTGCCACTTCATGCTTAACGAGCGCCCGAATATTAAGCGATATCTGGGGCACCGACGCGAGTTGAGTGGAAATTAGAAAATGGATTCAAACTTAGACTGTCCGAACTGTATCAGAGGTGAATCGCAAGGTATCTTTGGATAGGATAGCGATAGGTGATGGGGATTGCTACGAAACAGAAACTCCTACATCACCGAGGCTAATGAAAGCCACCAATGGCGTAGAGAGCTTGTGGTCTTACGACCTGTAAATGTGAGAGCTACCTGTCAGCAAATGACAACTTCTGTATTGAAGCTTACTGGTACGGTTTAAAGAGCACACGACCTCGTTCTTATTTATGAGTATCAGAATTTGAACCCCAGTTGTGGAAAATCCATTGGTGTTACGCTTGGCTGCCTTTGAATTGACCAAGAGTTGATTTCTACTTGTGATAGTGCCAAAACAACGTTTCATCCTTTCGAAAATCGTGATAAGATGGGCAGTGACGGACAACGGACAACGATAACACCGGACCAACGTCATGGCAGTGGTGGTGATATCATGAGGAAGACTTGGTGCACCAACAATTGGAGATGGATGAGTGGAAGGACTGGAAGGTATTATTACCACACAATATGATGTATTTGAGGAGATTCTTAGCTCCAGTATCCATTTGATAAGATTAGGAAGCGCTAATAATACCGCGGCAAGAGAAGGGGGCCTGGTCTAGGATTTCCATTTTGGGGTGTGTTTGTTTCGGCCTTGGCGCCAGCGACATCAGGGTCCATGGCTGTACTTTTTCTTGTGTCGCCAGCACGGATCTCCCTAAAAACAAATTGACAAGGGTTTCCTTCTTACCATCATCATCCTCGGTATTTATGCGCCCAGTCGCTGTCCCTTCCTATTTCGCATTGTATCTCTAGAGTGTACCAAAATACAGTAAGTCGGCGCAATCACCGTCCATCAATTTACCACACAAGAGAACTCAAATTGCGAGTGAATCCTAGATTCCCATCTCTAATCTTGTCACCGTCGCTCCGATATATATACCATACCCTGTAGAGCGGAATAACAACGTTCCTTCCCAATCCTAGAACTATGTCTAATATGTTTCAGGGTATTCAGCGTCATTCATTGCCACTTGAGGTGAGTCCATCTCTCTCCTATCTACACCAACCCGCCTTTCGGTGGCTAAACATGTATCCACATCTCTTCCAGCAGGCAAGCACAAGTGTACATCCTACGTCACGTCCCCATCCACGGACACGCACGTCGTCCTTTTTATCAATATCTTCAATATCTTCAACAAAGTCTGCTTTTGAAATATTGAGGACTAGCCTGTCTATGGTGCGGGAACCCGTTCAGTGTGCTGATAGTCGGGAGGCCTACGGGTCATTTATTCCAGTTCGCTCCGCCGCTTCGTCGTTGAACAAGTTTGCGAGCATGTCATCTCCCCCAGTTACTCGGATCAAGCCCAAGCGGAAACGAGTCACATTTGTAGATCCCTTATCGAGGCCACAAAGGTGGCAAGAAGACGAAGATAACGAACCTCCTGTGCGGGTTCCATTTATCACAAGGACATTACCGTCGTCCCCTGCGTGTCCCCCTTCTCCGATATCATCCACTTCCTCTATCATTGACGTCCACCAACCAGGCCCCATCCCTGACTTACACCCGATTCTCGCGCGGCTTGAGAAGAAGTCCAAGTTCTGCACCCAGAAATCCCAGTGTGCGACGTGTCACAAGACTGGGAGTGATTACCCTCGGTGCGGGAAGTGCAACCAGATGTGGTGTTCGAGACAGTGTCGACTTGTTGGGGGAAAGCGGCATGTCTGTCCCTCTTAACAATGCCAGTCTGACTTCTTTTTTTCCCCTTCATTGACATACTATTCATTCATGGGTTATCGGGTAGACTTTTTGTTGTACATTAGCACATTCGGATGTTGTTTTTCATGGGCCCACGAAAGGCTGATCCTTATTTGTGGAAAATCGCTATTTTTAGCCTGAAAATTTTTTATACATTCTGTTATCAAAACTTCTATCCGGCATTTGCTGTCATCGGCACAGCAGCGTATATACATAGACAGACCCACCTGACAACTAGAAGACGATTTTTTTGCCTTGACTAGGAACAATCCCGATGCTCTCCTTCTCCTTAAGCCGACGCTTAGCCTCCCAGGAAGGGTGTAGAGGTTTGTCGTCTTTCTTGTCGACCTTGACTCCCACTCCCTTGAAGTCCCTGGCGCCGGTTGTGCGGGCAGAAGTGTTGGCTGCCTGACGTGAGAGATCCTGCGCCTTGGGTGTGTTGGACGACCCAGGATTTGGTGCGTTCTGTCCCCAAGTCCTGGATGGGTTTTGAGACGAAATCATATTTGATCCTGTGATGTTCTTTGGATTGCGCTTTTTCTTCGCTAGTGCTTCTGCTTGTTGTTTTGCCTCGATCTTTTTATGGTTTGCGTTACGCCCGAATTTCTTTTCCCAGATACTGTGAAGAAACAGAGCAGATATCAATAAAACAATGATCACTGGACTCGTAAAGCTTGCATCAGTTACGAGACGGGAAACGAGGACTCACGCTCGTCTTGCTCGTTGGCCGCGCCTGTTCTTCTTTGGCATGTCAGCGACGTTTCCCTCCGCCTCGCTAAAATCGGAATCATCTGAACCACGAACAAAGCCCACGGACAGCGAGGGCAAGAAGGTCGACTCTGCTTTCGAATTTTTAGTTGTTGCTGGTTGAGTTGTTGCTGGTCTTTGGGATTTTGAGTTGACCAGCTTGACAGTCAATTCATCATTGTCGCTGTCCCCCTGATCATCCGACGATCCGTCTTCGCTGTCGTCATCCTGGTCGTCTGAGTCATTCCCTTCTTCTTCTTCTTCTTCGTCTGACCCAGAAACAGAACCTGATTCCCAACCAGCCGCAGAACCCTCTTCCACGCTTCCTGATTCCCATTCAGCATCAACTTTGCCCGATTCAGAAGCATCCTCGTCTTTGTCACTTTCCTCTTCAGATGACTCAGAGCGCGTGGACACTTTGGACATTTTCGTCGGACGTTCTGGTGTGCCATCCAAGGCAGACTGCTCCAAGGTGGTATTACGTTGCTTCAGAGATGGATCCAGTAGTGCCTTGATCGAGACTACAGAAGCTGCAACCTGAACGGCTAGAACCTTGGAGCTCAACAGTCTGCTCTGGATTTTAGCAATCGTGCTGCCTGCCTCAACAGGCTTGGCAATGTTAGAGTCAAGTTCCCTTGAGATAGCTGCCTTGACATCATGGTTGTCGCGTAGCAAGTGGTCCTTCAGGATCTTTGATTTCAGAGCAGAATTGCCAATGGCGTCATGGTCTATGTCCTGGAAAAAAGAGAATGTCGATAACGGGGAATGGTGCCTCCCAAGTGGCATACCTTGATGGTAGTCAACTCTGCCTCAAAATTTCCAGCTTCTTTTGGATTATCATTTTTCTTCCTGGTCAAGATTTCAGCACGAATCCTCCCTTCCAAAAAAAAAATGAGGCGTACCTGAGATCCTTCAATCGTTTCACAATTTTTTGAGTCTCAAAAACTTTGGCTCGTTTGGCAGCCTTGTGTGCTTCCTTGGCTTCATGATGCTATTCCGAGTCAACCCTTTAGAAATTTTCGATCGGACACCAGAAAGTAAGAGGTGTTACAAGTTTTCCTGCAATGCGAACGCCTATTTCCTAATTCTTGAAACTTGAGCATAAGCAAAGATTGACAATTCAATAAGACATACCTCCACAGGAGGTTCATACCGTTTGCGCTTCTGACCTCTGGGCCCGTCCTTGTCCATTTTGAAGGCTTAGATAGTATTGTCAAAGGTTTCCGCTTGGCTTTCGTTATGCCAAACTGAAGCGCGTCTGATCATGTGCTGTTTGGCAAAACCATTCAGAGAAAATAAAAAGTGCAAGAGGCCCCTAATTAGGAACCCCGCACAGCAGGTTCGAAATGCCTACCAGGATCAATCCAGTCCCAATATCGTTCTATCTCCTTCTTTCTTGTACCATCTAGAACTAATATCTAGTGTCAAAAATGGCAGAACGCGAAGAGAAAGTCTTCGCAACTTTCGAAAAAAGGGAGGATATTCTGAAGATCCAGAACTTTTTGCTTGGTCGAGATCTTCTTCAAATCGAGCCGATTCCCTATGAAGAGATAAAAGAAGAAGTTATGGCTCTCCAAAAGTTTACAGAACTGGTACTGTATTCATTGGATCTGTCCATTTTCTCCCTATCAACGTGCTCTATTCTAGTTGGATGAGTACCAGGAACAACCTTATTTGCTGGATCCATATCTAGAGGGCCTTGTCGCGCCTGTAGTCGAACGCCTAAAGGACTTCACAATTGCCTTTAATGCTGATCCAACCAAGTATAAATCATACTTTAGGGCTGGAAATATCGCCTCTGTGCTGTATTCTTACATCAAGTTTCGAGGGTACAAAGCTATCAGTTAGTTCCCCCGACTCATTTCATCTTGGTTATTAAACCCACAGCTGAACCAGTTCCCATGTAGTTAGGTTCTTTCCCCATGAAATTGCAGATCTCTCCATCGCCCTAAGCTTCATGCAAATTCCAACGAGTGTGGTTCGCAGCCCAGATCAATGGCACATGCGATACGTTATGCTCCTGTGGTTGTATTTGATTTGCATGATTCCGTTTGACCTGGCGCAGTTCGACGAACCGGATAGCATCGGAAAAACTGCAAATGACATTGAATCCGTTGCGAAGAGCTATATTGGCAAACCAGGATTGGAACGACAGGGTGCTTCGTTGTTGTTGGCAAGACTGTACATGAGGTAAGTGGCCGACCGATTTGTCAAAAAGTGCTGGACATCCTTCTGATGTCATCAGGAAGGATACGGGTCCTGGTTTTCATAATTTCGTCCAGTGGACTCTGAAGTCGTTAAGAGAGGAAGCTGACGTCTTGACGGTGCGTCATTCGTGATCTTTTCATGAGCTCATTCAAGTCGTTGAACCGGTTTTAGGCAGTTGGACTACTGCAAGTCGTTTGCGAGGTCGTCAAATCGGGTTCTGCTGAGCAAGTGCAGGACGAGCTCTCCGATCTATTGGCTATATCTCAAGTAATTCATAAATCTCCTATCCTATCGGGTAATACCCTTGTGAGGAAGTATGCCACGAAATTAACTTCTCGAGTTGGTCTTCGACTCCTACCTGGTGCACCAAGTGCGAGTAGGAAAAACTGTGAGTCGTTTCGCTTGCACCAATTTTCCGCCATTAATTACATCTTCACAGACAAAATTCTTTCTACGGGACAAACGGCCGGTCATGTCGACCTCCAACCTGAAGGGTTTGATGTCCCATCAGATGTGGAAGATATACTCCAAACGCTGTTTGAGGCGTTGCAGTACAAGGTTTCATTCTTCCACGTTCATTGCTCAATCATTTTACCGATATTTCACTTCCACAGGACACTGTCGTTCGCTGGTCAGCTGCCAAGGGGATCGGTAGGATCGCCGAACGTCTTCCCAAGGACTTCGCAAATCAAGTTTTGGAGATGTTGTTTGGGTTATTCGAAATCCATTCAGTCGCAGCGGCTACGATGTACGATCTCCCAGCTATCGCAGAAAGCACATGGCACGGCGCAAGTCTCGCTTGCGCAGAGATGGCGCGTCACAATCTAATAGAAGCATCATATCTACCCCAATTAATTGAATGGCTATCCAAGGTAGGGGTTATCTCTCAAATTTCCCTGCAACGTGGATATTAATCTTGCGATGTCAAGGCTCTCTACTTCGATCTGAGGAAGGGGGCGCATTCCATTGGTTCTAACGTGCGCGATGCAGCGTCGTATGTGCTATGGGCGCTTGCTAGAACGCAAGACCAGTCCGCTCTGGCAAACCACTCGACATTTCTCGCTCAAAGACTTGCAGCAGTAGCTTGCTTCGATCGTGAAGTTCATATCCGAAGAGCCGCTAGTGCAGCATTTCAGGAGCATGTGGGGAGAACGGTAGATTTGGTTGCCCCTCTTTTTTTTCGACCTAGAGACCAACTCCTTTCTAGAACCTTCTTCCCCATGGCATTGACGTGCTGGGAAAAACTGATTTCTACGCGGTCAGTATACAGAAAAACGCGTTCTTAACTGCCGCACCTCAAGTGGCGGAGTACGTATCTGGTACCCACACTGTTACTTCCTCCTCTAAACATTTCTAGGCACGTCGAGTACCGTGTCGCCTTTTTCGATCACATTCTGGATGTGGTCCTACGACACTGGGACATTCGGATGCGCGAATTGGGTTCCCAATCCTTGAAATTAATCTGTTCTCACGACCTTTTTGTCCTCGCTCCTCGAGCAATTGATAAATCGGTATGTTTCATTTGCTGTACAGTTCATCATTCCAACACCTCGTATATTATCTAGGTTCGGTTATTGGATTCACTTGATACAATTGATATACATGGTGGGCTCTCGGCTTTATGCGAAATAGCGCTAGCATACCGGGAATGCATTAAAGATCCTTTAATATTGGACAAACATTTACGTGATGTGGGTTGCGTTTTTTGAGCCATTCTAATTTTTTTGTTTCTTCTTCTGACTGCATATACAACAGGTTTTTAAGACGCTCTCACATGTCCCGGAGAGTACCATAAGCTCGTCTCGTAATGAAATCATCGCTGAAGCGGCGTGCCGATTGATTGCCCATGCAATCACTGTCGCTGAGATCAATCTTGGTGATGACTGTTCGGTACCAGGATGGAAAAAGATCATTGACATGGGCCTCAAGCACCGTCAGCCTACAGTGCAGGAGGCTGCTGCTCAAGCCATGGCAGTATTAAGTAAAATGACGGATTGTTCGCCCCATATCAATAGATGAGTCTTTTTTTATCGCGTCTCAATCGATGGTTTGGTTCTGACATACTTGTTTTAAGCTAATCCAAGACTTGAGTGTTGGCTCGCCTATCATGCAGCAAAGCCTCGCTCGATTGTTGAGCGTGATTGACTACAACACCCATCGGAGTATCCTCCCGCAAGCCGTTGCCTACCTTTTGAATAAAGTGAAAGCGACGGTCAGTTTATCCAAATTTGGTACTAGTGGTGCAATAAGGCTGATCTTTTGCCTCAGTCCAAATCCACAATTGAAACGAGGCGAAGTTGCTATCAAGCAATGCCTTGTATCCTAACGCTTGTTTCGCCTCATTTCAACTCGCGTAGGTCCTTCTGAATTCCTAATGGGGGAGTGATCACTAAACGGAAACCATACCCTAAGGTGTGTCAAGTGATGTGATAAATTCTTTGCTTGACGCGTTGTTGGGTGGGTTGACCGATTACACAATTGACGAACGCGGCGATGTGGGTTCATGGGCCAGGCTCGCCTGTGTTCAGGGCCTCGCGGCTATCGCAGAAATTTTGTTGGGGAACGCCGACTCAATAACCGGATTTGAGGACTACTACCCTCCAGAGAAGCACGTCCTAATTGCCGCTGGTATTCTTAAACAGGGAGTGGAGAGACTTGACAACGTTCGTCTAGAATCGGGGGCGTGTTTTACGAAATTACTCAGCTTACCCCCTCCCCAAATCGGCGGAGCAGAGCGGTGGCGCCTGCCCGCTACACCTCTGCTGGAAGAGCTATTTCTCAGGTGAGTACATAGGGGTATTCATTTGATTTTCGTTGACTTGTGTTCTTGCAGCCCTACTGAACAGACTGGCTGGAATGAAGGGGACTGGTTGTACCCCTGTGCTTTCCGTCTCTTAGAAGTTCCCGAATATCGACAATCTGTTCTCTCAGGCCTGATTATCAGCATCGGGAGCAAAACGGACAGCATTGTGAGAGTATACGATGAATACCCTCTTACCTTGATTTTGACTTGAAGCTTCGCATGTGAATTAGCAAAAGCCCGTTTCCAAAAACCTTGTAGCTTTCTCCCAAAGCCTACCTCTAACTGCGACGTCTAATCCCCCCTACAGTCTGCTGGAATTTCTGGCTGACTTGGTTAACTATGCGAAGTCCAACATGACATCCAATCCGGTTGTCATCCCTGTGTTCCAGACTTTTAACATTATGTTCGAGGCTGACGTCCTGGAAGAAATTCCGAACGAGCCCTCGGGTTTACAACTGTGCGTACCCAGAGAGTCACAGAATGACTGCGAACCTGACACCTTGCCCACAGGTTAAAGACATTATTGCATATGGCATCCAAGAATATTGACAAAATGAAAAGTGTCCAACGCATTCAGGAAGCCACGAAAATGTAACATGATCAACCAGTACCATGGAATTGCTCTAACACCACTCTGTTCCCAATTATAGAGCAATTAATCTTCTAGCACTCAAGCCAATACGGGACGAAAAGGTTTCCTTGTTGGACAACTTTTTGACACACCCATTTCCCAGGGTAAGCTTTTCTTTTTATCTTATCCTCCTCATGATTTATGAACTGAAAGTTTTCTTTTCATTTTCATTTATTGTTATTGTAGGTACGTTCTGACGCCGCCGAGTACCTTTACGTTTTACTGCAAAGCAGGGACCTCGGGATTGATACTGAAGAGATAGAGGAGTTACTTTTGGAGACAGAATGGTTTGTTTTTGTTTTCCTAAATTGCGCAGGTACTGCGATTTGCTGAGTTTGTGATCATGTTGCAGGTCTACAGGGGATATGAGTCTCTCTCATAAAGCGTCAAATGAAATCGTACGACTGTTGCAATCCACTTGAACTTAGATGGCAATGTAGGAAGAATAAAGTGGAAATTTACAACATGTAAACATGACAAGCAATAATAAGAAGAATGTACTGCGGTGGCTCCCAAAGTCCTGAGGTGTCCTTTTGAATCGTTTTCTGTGAAATGTGCTTTGAGGGAAAGAGCTCTCTGGAGTGATCGTGGGAATTAGATGATGGAATGGACTGACTGTGGCCTGCCGCTTAACAGAGCTCACCGACAGTCGACAACTCTCATTTGCGCGCTGGTTTAGCTGTTGCCTGTGTTAACGCGTTAGTTCTTCACTGCGCCCTTATCGAATTGCAGTGTAGCTCACCTTGCCCTGAAATCTTGGATCTTATTTCTTCGCGATCCAATCAGCAGTAACAAATTCTAGTTCTCCGGATACAATATCGTCTTCTACTTCATGGCAAATGCTCGTTTAAGTGAAAGGGAATTGGCGAAAATCAATGCCGCTGCAGTAACCAAGGAGTACCGTATTAAACCCCATCTTGGTGAGCATATCGTTTTACTGCATAACTTGGAATTTTATCATCTAACTGCAATGTAGATTATCGAACTGTATCGGCCATCAATGGGTAGTTCATTCTATGCTACTCCTCCTGTGTTGTAATTACTCAGAAGTTCATTTCCAGACCCTTAGTCGTGTTGGATAATGTCAAGGTGTGTTCATTTGTTGTTGAGATTTTGAAAATTCTGCCTCATGATTACATGATGTGCTGACGTCTTGACCCATCTTAGTTTCCTTCGTACAATGAAATCGTGCAACTTACCCTGCCAGATGGCACCAAGCGTGGTGGCCAAGTCCTTGAGGTCCAGGGCAAGAAAGCCATTGTCCAGGTGTTTGAGGGCACCTCAGGCGTGGACGTGAAAGCAACACATGTCGAGTTTACAGGAAGCAGTATGAAACTCCCCGTTGCAGAGGATATGTTGGGTCGCATCTTCAACGGCTCAGGCAACCCGATTGACAACGGCCCGAAGGTCTTTGCTGAAGACTACTTGGATATTAATGGTATAATTCCCATTTTGTTCCTCGAGGAGGATAATCTCACTCACTCCTCGTGCTTGCACAGGTTCTCCTATCAACCCTTACTCTCGAATCTACCCTGAAGAGATGATCCAAACCGGTATCTCGACTATTGACACGATGAACTCTATCGCTCGTGGTCAAAAGATCCCCATTTTCTCAGCCGCTGGTTTGCCCCACAATGAGGTAAGAGTACTTTTTGCAGTAATAACCTCGAGGTTCTCATTTCGACCCTCCCCAATAAAATAGATCGCTGCGCAAATCGTGCGACAAGCTGGTCTAGTCAAGAGACCTACCAAGGATGTACATGATGGTCATGAGGACAATTTCTCTGTCGTGTTCGCTGCTATGGGTGTAAACATGGAGACGGCCAGGTTTTTCAAGGAAGACTTCGAGTCAAACGGCAGCTTGGATCGTGTAACCTTGTTCTTGAACTTGGCTAATGACCCTACCATTGAGCGTATCATCACACCTCGACTTGCGCTGACTACTGCGGAGTACTACGCATACCAACTTGAGAAGCATGTGCTGGTCATTTTAACAGATATGTCCTCTTATGCAGACGCACTGCGTGAGGTATGCTTCCGTTATGGATTATATGCTCCCGACGCCGCTAAGATCGGATGGTCTACTGTAGGTTTCTGCCGCACGAGAAGAAGTTCCAGGACGTCGTGGATATCCAGGTTACATGTACACTGATTTATCCACGATTTATGAACGCGCTGGTCGTGTCGAAGGAAGGAATGGTTCTATCACCCAAATCCCAATTCTGACGATGCCAAACGACGGCAAGTTACACAATTATGATGCAGCTCATTCATTTTATGCTCATTTTTATTCGTTCTCTTTTAGATATCACCCACCCTATTCCTGATTTGACAGGATACATTACCGAGGGACAGATCTTTGTTGACAGACAATTGCACAATAGACAGATCTATCCACCTATTAACGTCCTTCCGTCATTGTCGCGTCTCATGAAGAGTGCTATTGGCGAGAAGTTGACAAGGAAAGATCATGGTGATGTGTCGAATCAGCTGGTGCGTGTTCTTTGTTTCTAGCGTTATGAAGGCAAAGTTAAATGATTAATCTTAATTTTCTCTGTCTTTCGCTCTCACTTACTCTTTGGTTCATACACTCTTTCTGAATTCTGATGGGTTGAATTATATAGTACGCCAAGTACGCCATCGGTCGAGACGCAGCGTCGATGAAAGCTGTGGTTGGTGAGGAAGCGCTGTCATCTGAAGATAAACTAGCATTGGAATTCCTTGATAAATTTGAGCATCAGTTTGTGGGACAAGGTAAGTGGAATGATTTTTTGCGCTTATTATGATTGTTGATTGAATTTATATAATATTAGGGGCGTATGAATCGCGGACGATATTCGAGTCTTTAGACCTTGCATGGTCATTGCTCCGTATATTCCCCAAGGAACAGCTGAATCGGATCAACCCAAAGATTATAGCAGAGTTTTACGGCCGAAAGGCGAGCAACAAGAAAGGGAACACTGGCGGTACCGATGAAAACAAAGGGGAAGAAGAGGAGACATTGATAGAGATATAAGAGAGATAAAATTAATGAGATAAGGACGTATTTGTTTTCCTGCCTGTCTGAATTATGGATGATGTGTTGTTCCCTCCCCTGATTTATATTTATTTTGAAATTAGTTTTAGATCTTGAATCTACGGAAGCGAGGTGAGATCTTGGATATTTGAGCGGATGTACCACGGTCATCTCCGCAAAAGGATCAGGTGTGTCACGGCATGGCATGGGACTTGTTAGTGAACCGTGTGCAATGCTGCTGCAAGCGTACTACTCTGACCATAAACCACACGAGTTGTTCTTGGGTCCAAGAATGCTGAAAAACCATGTGTTGACTGAATATATAGACCCCAGATCAATTCCATTTCTGTCTCTTTTTTTCTGCCCATGGATGACTTTCCACACCAGCAGTGCCCCCTAAACCACAGAAAACGAAAGTCTGCTAACGATGATCCTACAGACAATACCACTAATGACCCAGTACAAGTCGCCACTGATGATGCTCCTAGGCAACCTAGGATAGCCACTTCAGACGCTCCTGACTCTCTATGGCCATCGACATCTTCACCCCAGGTTTCAAGTCCCTTGACAGCCAGTGGCGCCGTGAAGCGTCCAAGGATTGACACCAACGACTCTACCCTGCGTCCTCTTCACCATAAGCGCTCTCCTCGTCGGTCCCCTCATAAAATATTACCAACTCATATTCCCGCCGCTAGGCATGGTAGCGACATCGAGGACATTGGCATCGTTTCAACCGCAGCTCCTGGCCCATCGACGGGCTCTCTCCTACGCGACCGTTCCCTTCCCAGGCCACCCTCTCCGAGGATATACCAGTGTCTGCTTTCGTCCACCTCTGATTCACCGGTCAATTATAAATCACCTCACATTCCACCCATGTCTCCTCAAATCAATCGAGGTACCCTCAAGGAGCTAGAATTAGATGCCATCCTTCGCAATCCCAATCTCCGTGCGTGTTACATCAATTTTCCATTTTCCTGGTCCCTAATTTACATATTTTTACACACCCGCTCTAGGCCACGACTTGTTGTTTGATCCCGGTCTGCAGTTCCGTCCACGGCGGAGACGAGACGCTTCAGAACGTTATTGGAAAGCCGTATGGAGAGAAGCCCAGACAGGTTGCACCTGCATTTCTGTAGATATTTACGACAAAGTTCACTCCACCGTCTGCGTCTGTTCCCGCCACCCGGAGCCGCCACCCATCACCATCATATCACAAATATCTGATACCCTCTACACCCTTCGTGTAACTTCCCGCCTGCCAGAGCTACTGACGGAATTCTTGGAAGTCCTCGTATTTGTCATTCAGCCACTGTCCAACCCAAATGTGTATTCCAATCCAAACGCCATCAAGGAGCAGGCTCAAGAACATTCCGCCCATGCCGCCTACATCCGTTCCATTTTCGATCCCGCTTTCATAGAGCAGGAGATCAGACATAAGGTATTCGATCCTTCTGGTCTCTTCTCGGCCATTGGAGAGACGTTGAAAGGTCACTGTGCTCCAATGAGAGACAGTGCTGTCGAAGCGATGGTTCTACAGGCCCAGCAGCCTGGTTTCGAAGGCTTCAAGGCCTTCCGTTCTTGTTTGGAGCTTTTGGAAGTCATGAAGCTAGTGCGTGTTTTTTTCCATTCATGTCTTAACGCGTTTTTCATTAGTTGATCGCGTCTTGGCCTGCCTTTAGGATATCGCCAACCACCAGCTAACTCAGCTGAGACCGTGGCTAATTCGCACTTCTGGCCAGTACGAACTCAAGGCCTTCAACGGCCGTCCCAATGGGAAACCGTCACTACATAACACTAGAGACTGGCTCCAATCCGCTCATGATTCTTTGCAGGCCAGACAAACTCCTATTCCCCATCCATCCTATCCCGATCCTCTCAATTATTCATCACTAACCAAAAATCAACAAATCTATCTGTCCTGTCTAAAAGGGATCATTGACCTGATTTTTGACACTTCACTCACACTACCCCCTTCTCCGTCAACCGCCACCTCTCCAACATCCCCGATAAGCACTCCTGCTTCTGCCTCATCTATTATCCCTGAAACCCTCTATCTGGACAAGACTCGCCTGATGAAGTTCAATTCAGATACTCTTGACATCACGGCACTCTACATGTTCACGCTGCTGTACAGACAGCTTCTACAGTCCGAATCAGCTGATTCACCCACTCCATCTATCAAGGTAGACTCCAACGATTTGACTGCTCTAAAGTCTGAGATTCGGGCTATCGGACCCTCACGCTTGGGAACATGCTTTTTATCGGAATCCAAACCGCGCGCAGGATGCGAGTCTCCCATGACACCCCAAGACGCTCAAGCTACACGGCTTGCGAAGCAGGACATAGTTCTGCAGATAGCTAAACGTGCTTGCGACGCGCGAGCACGTAAATCGCCCATCTCTCCTGTTTCCCCGACCTCTTCACCGGTAGGAGACGGTCCGGGAGCTCACATTCTTAGTGTTGCTCAGAGATGGGCAGACGTCAACATGCACCCTGGTTCAGCGCTCGGTAATTTGCTGCATAGACGCGTACGTGACGGGGTATTCGACGCTGTCGTGGCTCTTGCTTTCCCTGGTCGTGATTCTCACATCAACGCCAGCTTGTGCTCCGGGAAGGCGTTCAGCGTGGGCGACTACTTCGCCACTGGTTGCTTGCCTAGCATCCCGGCTCCATCTATGCCTCTTGCAGCTGGTATGGAGTGTCTCGGAGATGAGATTCGCCGGCTCGCTGAAGATATCTCGCGGCTAGCTCTCATTCACCTCAATACGTATCTCCCTTTGTACGAGTCTGAGGGCATTTTTTCCGATCTGTCTTCATGATTCTCTTTTTTTTCTTTGCCTCTTCCCCTCGGTACTTCATGGTTTGACACCCCTGAACCGCGCTCCTATTCATCCCACTTTCTCGTTTGGAACCTATGACTGTGTCATCTCCACGCATCAAACAACACGCTCCCCGCAAACAAATTTTTTAACAAGGACCAACCTTTAAGATCACCACGCTGCTCTTCATTATTATTCTTCCCTTTTCACGCCATGGACGCGGGTGTCAATCGGCCTCCTACATGCACCCACACACTCATACTGCCGCCACACACACGCGACTTTGCATTGCGTACGTGTACGCAACCGCCACTAGTTCACCGGACCTTGACGACTTCATTACAATATCATCAATATTCATAAAGTAATCCCTTCTTTTTTCCTTTTTGAACTTTTTCAAAACGAGAGCTTGCTACGATACCCTTTATTTCGACATTCGGACACGCCGCCGGCGCATGTTATTTGCATTCTTCGTATTTCCCTTGCATTACATTACTTATCATTCATTCGGACTAATTTATAGCGCCTTTTTGTCTTTTTACGTTTTAGTTTTTTGGGTTTTAAATTATCCATGTTACATATGTACCACTAGCCTACACTTGGTGGCCATGCACGACTTGAGTGTCCATGTGGACCTCTGCTATGCATCGCTGCTTCTTGCTATAGACGACACCAATCATACTTAAATACCTTAAACCCGAAGCTCCGAATCGCGAGGGCAAGTTCTTCGCTCGTTTAGCTGCAACCAAACGCACAGGTGGGTAGGTTTCTTAAAACGGGAATTCCTAAAAGACGGTTCAAATGGGCAAGCCAGCAAGCATGTGCTGCAAGCTCTGTAAACACAATGAATGAAAGCTCCGATTACACGCAAGGTAATGGGACCCAAGGAACGGTATATTAGTATGGAAAGCGAGGCTTATTATTCTTTCCTGCACAAACTGATGCCTCGCGGCTCGCGCGCGCTTTAGTGTTCATACTTTTTGTCTATCTTCACAAAAGGACGCAGCGTCCAAATACGAACAGGTTCGTTAGGGCAGCGAAAAGAATCTCTCTCTTAAGGGTCATATTAGACCATATTTTGACACGACAGGCAAAGACAAGCGTGTACCTATCATTGCACAGTTTGCAACTCTTATAAAACTCCCGTTCACCTCGTCATGGTAAATTTGATTGTTGAGTCTTGAACGTTCTCGAAGTCGGGTGTGGCCACGGTTCTTTCGGCAAGCACCTCGGGGGCTTGACTACTCCATCCAGTAAAAATCACCAGCCTTCCAAAGACACTTTGTGGTGCTAGGTTCTATGAATGCTTGAAGGAGCTTCTTGACTGGGTAATTTTTGGAATGGGCAACTGGCTGAGAAAAAACACTCTATTCGAACTCCGTTTGTGATACAGGAAAATCTGACCCGAGAAGCCGTATCATGAAAAAGGGAAATGGCTAAGAAGCACACAAAAGGACGTTGGAGTTGTCTCCTTGCTTGTCGCTTTTTTCCCTCTGTCCACCAGGCTGTCCGAGCTCTGCGACAATTATGGGACACTTACACATGCTACAGCTGGGATGATAGCATGCATTGAATTACGACGCGCATCCTTTTCAAAGGTCTCGATGCAATGAGAACCCTTGATTCCCATTCTCGTATTCATTCGGAAAGACGACGTGGGTCTTTCTGATGTCGTTGCGGGCTTGACAAGTAGGAGGAAAAATGCCGGACGGGTGGATAGACATCGTATGAATTGACTGAACAGCCTAAAAAGGGTTTCCCTGCACGACAGGAAGAAAAATCATTGACTGTGTCTAAAGAAGGATACTTCATTTGTATAGAAGTGGTGTGGATAGCAATGCTGCGATACTGATATGGAATGCCATCATCGCGGAAGAGATAAGGTGTCGAACCTTGGAGAACGAAATTGCTTCCGACCAGAAGAGAAAAGTCCAAAACGCACCGTACATAACTACACGAGGGACGCGCCGTAAGAACAGGTTTGGATTTGAATACCGTTAGGAGGGTCAGCTGCCGGGGTCGTGGTTTATGGATTGTATGTTTCTTTCCATATTCGATGATGACTGTGAAAAAGCGAGAGGCTAAAATCGGTCTACTATGCATATATGCAGCGATGCACTGTACCACGCTTGTAAGCCAACAAGGTGATATTAGCCACGGTTGACGCAATGTTAGGCTTTCGGGGAATGCGCTACCCCTCAAGGTTATTATAGTACACAAAATTTGGGGTATCTGTCGTCAAGTCGGAGTTTGGTTGGCTAGCAGTTGGGCAGTGCCAGCGAGATGACTGAATACAGACAGCTTGGGCAGACGAGGTCACCTCTCGGAAGAATGCGCGATGAGTGCTTCCATCAGCCTATCTTAAGAAGGTTTAGACACGGTCAAGCGGCCTGGGATGAGATGGAAAGCCAGTTTCTCCATAGGGTTCGCAAGACTGGAAGCCAACGACAAAGTCCAGATTGAGTTACTTCAATCAGAGGATTGACATCTAGTCATATAGCTCACTCACATACTTCCTGCGACGGTTGATCCTTTCCAGGGTAAACAGACCGGCTGCAAGTTGTCTAGTTCTCTTCTTTGGCGATGATCCATGACACCCTCGAACGTGGCCTAACAAACATTTACTTTCATAACACTAACAAAATGGCGAGTGATATGACCACATAGAAGTAACTAGACCCACTTACGAACATCCTATCCGTTCGGAATAACGGAACGGTCGGTCAAGGCTTTCATTATGTTTTTCCTGTCTTGTTATCTAGGTTCGCAAATGGTTTCGACACGCCTCGTGCAGGACTTGATTCCCGAGATTGTTGCCACTCTTTCGACTCGAGAGGGAAGGGGAAACAACAAAGTCACCCTTTGTGGCCCTAGAAGCATTGAGTAACAGGAACCAAGCCCAACGATGCCCAATCGTGGATGCCCCTTGCGCATTGCCTGGCGCTCGCCGATCGCTTACTTATCTTCCCGTGCGATTTGATCTGCCGTGGACGCAGGCCATTTAGACTGTGCCCCATGGCGTAAATCTCTATCGATTAGAGGACACATGGCCAGCGTCGCGGGTAGTTCCTTCACAATGCTTTGTAAACAGAAGTGAGGCGTCAAAGTAACACGCGCTTCTCACTCCCGCGAACCGTGTTCAAATGCTGGCTATATTTAAACAGATGACAGCTCGAAGGACATACATGGGATTCTATTGTTGTGTCAGAATTCAACGAGGTTTTGCATGAACTTGCCATATCCACTCACCTCCGGGACCGCGTGGTTTTTAAATGAATAGACCCATGAATAAAAGTGGTGCACAGTCTCTTTCCGCGATCGTGATTGCTTATGACGCGTCGAGGCTCAGCACCTGGACAATGTCACCTTCATGGGTTTCCCGCAAAATGATGCTTCAATGGTAAAGTTTGTAATCATAACATTAACAACGTATGAAGCCTTGCGTTGGTTCCGTAAGGTTCGAAAATTTCTTGGTTCGTAAAGGTTTGATCTAACATCGGGGTCGACACTGTCAGGTTTTGCTCCAATGGGTTCCAATTATGGGTGAAAGCTTGTTCAGAATCGACATACATATAACAAGGAGCCTCGTGTTACTCGTACACCGTTGTTGCTTCAGGATTCCTGATTAAGACCATGAGCGAGGTTAAGAGAAAACGAGGCAGAGTGTGAACATAATAACGAGGTACACATTGGTTTCAACAGCCGCATCGTTTTTTGTTGTGTCATGGCATCAAACTCATGATCAATGCTCCTTGGAGAAGAGAAGGCGGCGTGTGACAAATGAAATGACCGTGACGCTACCAGCACCGTAACTCATGTGACACTCCCACGTTCGGATGACTCCAGTGCAGACATAGGCGCTTTCGAATCACTTACAAAGAGAGCAGGAACATCTGTTCGCAATTTGATGCTGCATCAAAATGAGGGGATACTTTCCGTTTGATCTAATTCTTTTTTCGTTTGCTTCTCTTGTTGATTCGATCAGTGGCTCGTCAGCGTCAAGCAGAGCACATGAAAAACCTTACCAGCTGCCAGAGAGCCTGAGTGAGGCGGGTTTTACTACTGTGCGCGTTGGCTAGTAAAGTCCCTAGTCTTATGGTCACCTGTGTATACGACAATTTTTTCCTTGATGCGAAGGAGGCGGATATGAACAGTTAAACGCGCCTCCCGAAAATACGAAGTACTAGTCCGAATGGCTTTGAAACAATTTCGCGCCCAACATCACCTATCGGTCATCAGCACCACTGGGGAGTCCTGGAGAGCACCGAGTTGCGCATCTAATCGGCCCATCCAATTAGTGTACTTTAAAGCATGTAAGCTCTGGGAAAGTACGCAATTCCGCGCACAGTATGCGTCGATCATTTAAGATGCCAGGTCTTAAAAAGTCAGATACAAACTTGCTCGTTGGAGATTCTGGCGTAAAGTCTCAGTCGCTCGGTGCTGCGACTCAGCGGCACGATTTCCCACGAGATCTTTTCGGACTTCGGACTTCGAACCTCATACACCTCGGTGTGTTGGATTCCTACCCAGGAAGTTTGTATGGAGTGTTACTGTACTTCTGATTAAACTTATAGGAATGGTAGTCATGTAGAGCATGCTCACAAAGGAATGTCATTTCAGACTAAGGGGACATCCCTCGAATACAGTTTGAATGCAGCTCAGAAATCTACTAGATAACAGTCTTGGGTACGAGTTAGAATAAGACAACAACCCAAGACATCATCGATTAAAATGTGCTGGACGGTTTTCGAAGACAAAAGATTACCCCAGGAAAATAAGTTGAGAAACCAGTCTGAACTACCTTTCGTCGTGTTGTAGCTACACGTAATAAATTCCAAATTCAAGCCTTCTGGATCACTTGAGAGAATTAAACCGCGGGTTGCTTCAAATAAGCAACGTAGGCCGGGTGGAACTGGGTCATATATGGTCTGCTCATTCAATGTTGTGAACGGCGATGGAGAGGCCGGGTTGAATGATACGCGAACGTATCTGTTGGGTTCCGCATACCCAGTAAACGATGCAATGTTGTCTTCAAGGATAAGTACCAATTCTTCGCCGGAGAAGGATGGATCATCAACCGAGCTAAGTTCAATATCCCCAGAGTCAAGGTCATCCAAGTCGGCATATGTTGTCGGGGTGAGATGCTTCCAGGTCATAATATCCCATTCGGAGTCTGATCGGAAAGAACGACGGAGGAATAGCGAGGAATAACATTACAGCTCCTGGATCGCAAGATCCTAAGCCGGCGCCGTCGATGGTGAATGACTGTGAATTAAGGCGCTTGACGATAATACTCTTTTTGTTGGTAAGCCAACCTACCCCTTCGCATCCACTATTATGCTGACAATATGTAATTAAATTTGGTACACAAGGGCACGTCAAATTCAGACGAGTTATTCACGGAAATATGCAATAAGGTTTAAAGGTTACATCTCATCAGATTATCTAAACTTTGTCTATCGAAATGAAAATATTGTTCGGTCACGGGTGTTTTTGTTCCTCCACGAAGAAACCATTACAGATCTACCAGGTAGCAGCCTTGTGAAGCGCCCATAAGAAGACAACGACAGGAGACATCATCAACGAGAACGCGTTTAACAGATGTCAAAGGGAGGATATTTCTCCAGGAAGAGACACTGAGCTGTCTTCCTTGACGACGTTCACTGGTGTTGTATCCACAGGTAAATATTTCCAACTGGCGGTCTGCTGGATTACTTGATAAAATTAGACCGCGGTTTGCTTCAAATATGCACCGCAAGTTGGGTGCAACTGGTTCATACAAGGTCTGCTTATTCAACGTTGTAAACGGCGATGGAGAGGCCGGGTTGAATGATACACGAACGTATCTGTTGGGTTTCGCATACCCAGTAAACGATGCAATGTTGTCTTCAAGGATAATTTCCAATTCTTCGCCGGAGAAGGATGGATCATCAACCGAGCTAAGTTCAATATCCCCAGAGTCAAGGTCGTCCAAGTCGGCACTTGTTGTCGGGGTGAGATTCTTCCAGGTCATAATATCCCATTCGGAGTGTGATCGGCAAAATAATTGTTTGGTCTGGGGCAAAACATGCAACGTCTATGAGGGAGTCAGTATAGAACGATCAGAGCCGAGGGAGCTGGTGACATACGGCACGACCAAAATATCGTCTTGTGAAACGAAAAGAGGGAGGATTCTTTGTGTGACCATTGGCCAGTTTCCAGTCAACGACAACCGGACGACGAGTCTCGGTATTTATGTATGCAAAAAAGTCACCTCGCATGCACACTTGAGTTCCAATGACCTCCAAATCTTCCTCACCAAACTCAGAGACCTTGATTGCGTTTAATCCGATTTCACGGCCATTTTCATCAAAGTCATTGGTACAACGCCAGATGTTGAAAGTGACTGGTACTTTGTCTGTTACTTCAACAATTCCAGGGCCCATGATAGCGATTGTGAAACAGAGGTACTCTGCGTCCGATTCATGGTCGAAGACCATTCGAAGTGGGGTCCAAGGCAGGAAACGGTGACCTCGCCTGATAGACGCGGGGATCAGAGTGTACCAAGTGGCGGGTCTAGGTGAATTCAAGTCGGTGTACAGGAGCTCAGCCGTCACCTCAAGTTTTATAAGCCAACGCCCTCCTGGCAGGATTTTGTAGTTGTATGACCAGACGTTCCCTAATCCGTATATCTTTTCAAAGCGTCGAGGTGTTCCCGGATTGGTCCATCGTCGATTTGCGCGCTGCAAGCCTAAAAATGCGTCTTCTAATTCTTGAGATAAACACTTTTGTATGCACCTACTGAGCATAAACCGTGATGGAGAGCATTTGATCAAGTTATGCCACAAGACTCGCTGATATGTGGCTGAGCACATTCCTGTGGAAACCTGTTTGCCACACAAGTCAGCAACAATGAGTTGAAGGGAAAAAATGGCAATACTTGACGAAGACTCAGCAGATCACGCCAAGTTAGGTCAACGAAAATCTGCAGTAGGACATCCAATGAAATGTTTTCGAGTTTTGGTTGCGCTGGAACAATGCAGGTGGTCATATCGTCGATCTCGGTGAGCGCTGTGAGTACCAGACTGGACGTTGACATGAAAAGGCCGTTCTCACGACAGCCAAGCACTTGAAGCAATGGTCTCTAAGCCTTGCCGCATCCAAACGCTTCGAGTCAGACCTTGCGCCATTTGAGTTCGGAAATGATCACCAATCGCAATTGCAAAAGTCACAAAATAGCCGAATGACTGTGCACTCGGCATATGATGAACTTCTGGTTTCCCTTCCAAATTTCAACATTCCTACAAACATGGCAATATTGCGAACACACCCGCATCCAGGTGAGAGTATTGGAAGTCTGGTTGAACGAGGGATGTGAGTCCAATTTTACCACGGTCTAATTGGATCTGACTTGGCTCGTCTTCATAACTCACTGTGTCCGACCATCATCAGGTCATTGCTACCGAACCCAACGCCATACATTCACTTCCACACCTTGTCCAACTGGTTATTTTTTGCTAGCAGACCTTGGAATCCGCGGCATTCGTTGGCATTTAGGAGCTTAGAAAAAGCAGATTGGACTCGCTCTCTTGGTTCATTTTTATCAGACATTTATCAGAAAACCAGCTTCATCTATCTTGCCAGATACTCGGAAAGATCCTAGAGTTCACCTGTAACCATTATCTCAGGTCCTTGTCTCACTGTCGACCATGTTGTCGATATATTTTAATCCAGTCTCGACTCTCACGGCCGTCAGCTTGCTCAGTGGTGCCACAGAAACTTTCTAAGCATGTGCTGGGCTCATGTTCGTCATCTGATAATCAACCTTGTCTTCTTGCCAGGCTACATCTAATCAACCAATGTCACTCGTGCAGTCAATCGCCAATGGGGATGTTTCAGTCAGAAACGTCCATCTACCATTTCACGATAGCGAACAGGCTCTTAACCTCTGGAATGTGGAGTGCCGTGCTGGCCGAGTATCCGAGATATCTTTGGCGAAAGATGAACATTTGACACATATCGACTCAGTATCAGTGACTGCAGTGCCAAGGATACCGCAGGTGATCGATGCAGAAGGTGGCCTGTTACTGCCTTCGTAAGCCCTTGTCAGACCTTCAGAATGTGTTCGATCTCTTAAGGTTGCCGTCAACTCCTAACAGCCTTTGTCATTCCCATATACACCTTGACAAATGTTTCATTTTAAACAAATGTGGAGGCCTTGTCACCGGGTAGGTGTTGCCAGTGAATTGTTGGACATTTCACGTAAAAGACTGACAACTCTCGATTGTATTCCAGTGACTTTGCAGAGGCCATGAGGATGACAAAAACGGCAAAATCAGACTTTATCCACGATCCAGATGACTTGTATAACCGGGGTGCTCGCATAGTCAAAGAGAGCGTGGAGAATGGTGTTACTGCAATTCGTGCTCACGTCGAAGTGGACAGTGCAGTCAGATTCGCTTGCCTTGAAGCTGCCCAACGACTGAAAGAAGACTTCTCCGCCGTTTGTGATATCCAGATCGCTGGTAAGTTCTGTTATCGCTCTATTTTCATGCATTCAGGTTTTGTTAAGTAATGATTGCTAGTATTCGCCCAAGAACCTCTTTTCGATTCCACGGATGACAGTTCGCTAGGCGAAAATTGGACTTATCTCCAAGATGCCTTTAGGCATCATCAAGTGGACGTCATTGGATCTGCACCCTACGTGGAGCCAACTGTGGAACAAGCAAAAGAAAATATCCGTCTTATTTTTGACTTGCAAGCAGACTCCTCAGCGACTCAACTAGACTTTCATCTCGACTACAATCTGGATCCTGGATCCGAACCGCTCATTTATGAAGTAATTAACCAGGCAAAAATGCGGTTTAGCCAGAGCACTTGCCCGAGTATCACAATTGGCCATGCAACGCGTTTGCAGATGTTCTCTGCGCCTCAGTGGCGCTCACTGATAGACATGATCGCAGACTTTCCGATCCATTTCGTTTGTTTACCCCAGTCTGATGTCTATATGCAAGGAAGAGCACAACACAACGAACCATTGGGAGCGCCGAGGGGTACACTCCGGGTCACACAACTTGCGAAAACATATGGGGTAGAGGTTGCTATGTCTGTCAATAACGTCGAGAACGCCTTCACACCTCAGGGCTCGTTTGATCCTATGTCCTTGTGCACCTTTGGAGTCGCTATTTTCCAAGCAGCGACTGCAGAAGATATTTCCGTCCTTGCTGTGAGTTTCGATCTCTTCATATATGTTATGACCTCTTGCCCGGTCCCAAACACGCCACTAAACATTTACTTGTCTGTAGAAAAGCGTAACGATAGTCTCAAAACGGGCAATAGGTCTCCAAGACGTGCCGGCCTCACTCTCTCTCGCAATAAGCGATCCAGCCGATTTTGTCATTTTTCATCGAAATGAGTCACTGCAGAGTGCAGTACTCAACCCATGTTTTGAAAGGACGACTGTCAAAGCTGGAAATATGGTTGCCTCTCGTCGTAGTGTCCGATGGCTCCTACACACGCCATGAATGATCGCATACTCACCGCGATTTTCGACCTAGTCAATTCACGGAAATGACTTTTACAAAACACAGAACAAGACGTCCTCGCACCCCTTTGTACCATCTCCGTTTCCACCATGGCCTCGTGGGCTGCATTTTTAGGAGCATTCAGCCCAGCATTCATGAATTATGACGAGATAACACTTTTTTTCTTTAATTCCCCGACTCTATTTTTGTCCTATACCTAGAAAGCCGGAAACCCTCCTTCAAGCTCGAGTTTGGCTGAGAAATTCTGATTGTAATTTTCTCCGGCTCCTCGTGTCTTCTCATCCCTCATGCCCTTACCTTGCATGCGATCGTTTGCGACCCTTCCCGAGGCGCTCACTCATATCCAGTCATGACAGGTCGCCTACATACCCAAATATTGGCACCGACACTGTTCACGATCTGACAGCAATGGCAAAAAACAACGTTGCCCTTTCTTGATCGATGTCAGCGTCTCAAGTCCGACATCAGTGGCGATTCCGCCCCTTTTCGCTTAGTTGGGCAAAGGAGAGCACTGGTTCATTTTGAACCCAAGGAGACTTCTGGTCTCGTCTTTATCATCCATCGCTTTCCACAGATTAATATCGCAGTTTTTTTTATTGCTATTGGCAAGCGTTAGTCAATGGAGGTCAGCACAGAACAATTGTTAAGCGGATCTTGACATCTTGTTTCATCTTTATCTCGATCTACAACACCACAAATTGCATTCTTTTCTACCCTTTTCTCGCAAGCTGTAAACCTCGAACACGATCTGAAAGATGGGTAACCGAGTGGCGCCAGCGTATCGGTGGATGCATTATTGGCACCCTGGGCGATGCGTGGCCCTATTATTTCAAAACATGTAACTAGAGCCGGGTACAACCACGACTCGTGTCCATTAGCCCAACTCGTGCATCCCAAGAGAACAAAAAACATACCATGTTTTGGTCGTGCATTTTCTTGTACTATATTTCTCTGATTTCCATCAGAAATTCTGAATTTATAAATTACAGATAGACTACAAGGAGAAAGCACGAAACCCGACTTGATGGCGCAGAGCGTGTTGATTATAATACTCAAAACGTGCAGAAATATCCGATGCCGCGAGGATTTTTAGTGTACCTTACTTACCATGACTTAAACCTCGACCAGGCTCAGGCTCAGTGGTTGATGAGGCCGCCTTCATCAATATCAGTCAATTTATTCCATCAAGGCGTGGATTTATTTATTGTTCAAGAGGAATTGAAGGGTCCTACGTCTCGCGGGTACGGACCGATGTCACCGACCTTGAGCAAAACTTGTACCAGTTCAAACTTGTTTTATGTGCGATATCGAGGATGTTATATATAAAATGACAGCCTATGAAGGTACATCGAAAACTTGGTGCGGGTCTACCAAACTTGTATGATACCTAATGACCTCTTCATCTATTCTACCAGCGACTCCCAGTTTGGAGATTCATGCAGTGAAGATAGACTGACACCGACAAGGAGGAGGATGACAAGAACAGGGACAGGTATGACGCACTTCGACAAAAATACCACAACAAAAGTGCACAAGCGGTCAGTCTACAAAACGCAACAAAAAAAATAACTTGAAGCAACAAGGGGAAAGAAGGACTATATAGTTAAACTAAGAACAGTAAAACAAAACAATTGAGCTAGTAAGTATAACGTTGCAGCTAAGAAAAAACAAATTAAATGAATGACAGGTCTAACTACATACATAAAATACGATGCAAGGTAATGTAGAGATGAGTAACATGATTTGAACGAGTGTCGGTATGGAATATCGAGAGGCATAAAACGAGTGTCAAATAAAGGAAAGGTCAAGTTCGAACTTGGACTTGATTGAGCAGAAGTCGTGCAGAGTCCTATGAATGAGGTCGTACCAAAGGACTCATAGACGGTGAGTCGAAGTAACCACATTCGGAAAGGAAGGCAAAAAAGCAAAGCGGAAGTGGAGATAGCAGTGCAAACGAGTAGACTGCGCGATCACCTCCCATAAGCTAGTCCCTGATCCAATTTTTGGCCTTCTAGCCAAAGATTCAGCAAGGTTGTCGATTGATGAGCTGAACTGAAGGGAAGGAAATGTTGCTGCAAAAAACAGAGTTGTATTGATTGGTGCTTTCCCAGCGGAGGATGTGTGGGGGTTGTTGTAGGAGATGAGAACAGGTTCAGACTATCGGTGCTAGTATGAAAGTTTAAAAGTAAAAGTAAAAAAGTTTATCGGAGAGATAAAAATGCAACAATGAATGAAGCAAGGAAAACAGTAGCAGCACACTACACAAGCAAGTCACAAGGTATTGTGGATGAAAAGTCCAGCAAATGTTTAGTGGGGAGGTGATAAATTACATACAACAAGGTATAAAATGGAACTTTGTGGTTTGAAATTGCAAGCTAAATAATGAATGGCTGGATGAATGAAAGTTGATGGCAGAATAGTAGGGGTACAAGGATAGAGAGCGAGGGGTAGGGTGGAGGTAGAGCATGTGAAGTATGAACGTGGGCGAGCGTGGATTGAATAGAGGGGAGACAAAGTAGAACGTAAAAGGGAATAAATAAATGAAAGTGAACATTGCGCGGAAAGTATTTTCTGAGTGATGAAAAAAGTGATACCAATCGACCAAAAAAAAGAGAAAAAGAGAACAAGGAGTTGGATGATTTCAGAAACATGAAGGCGACAAACGGCGGAAGAAATCCTGAAAAACCTCTTCAGATCCCGGGATGTCTCTGAAAAATATACCAGACCACATGATGCTCATGAGCGATGATTACCGTCGTCCTCCACAATGTCCGCAGCTGTCTGAGAGCCGCCAACACAGGGAAAGGGTTATCGTCAAGGGATATGCACAGGGCAATATCACTTGGATACAACAGGGGCCGCCAAGATCACCCCTAGGACAACCCATGAAATCAAGAACGCAATAACGGCTGACCGCACCACGATCTCCCACTGTCCACGCACAACCACAGGGCTCAGCACACGCGTCAGAGGAACAGCAAACGCCGGCACCTCCTTCACCTTCTTGAACCTCTTCCACACGCTTTCCTCCTTCGTGCCCTGGTCGTCTTTGACGTCCATAGAATCCGATCGGGTTTTTCCGTTACCCTTGGTGGTTTCTGAGAGCTTGGAATCGGACGACGGGCGATAGGTCCGTGAAGGGATAGACAAGGCTGGGTTGGGAGACTGCGTAGGATCGAAATTGTCCCTGTAGGGTCCTGAGGTCACAGAGAGTGAGCGCCCGTTGGAAGGCCTGGAGAACGCGGCCTGGGGGGTCTGTGGCCCTGGGTGCGACGACCAGTATGGACTACTTGGGTGTGGAGGGATAGACCGTGAAGAAGAATCAGATGTTTCTAGATAACCGGGTTGCAGCCTCCATCGCGCGACACTGCAGCGTTCCTGGAAACGGGCCAAGAAACCGGCAGGCTTTGCTGCAGGGGGAGGTGAAGGGAGACGTTGTGGCATCGTGAGTTCTCGAAGTGTGGGTTGATAGACGGTGCGAGGTGGTGATCGCAATTTAGGGCGGCGGGGAAGAGAATCAAAGTCAAATGAATGGACAGGTTGGTGGGAGGGTGGGTGCACACCACTTTCAAGATCGTCGTCGTCGTGAATCTCAAAAGGTTGTATGAAGGAGGCCGTGGATAGGAAGGATGTTTGAGACGGGCTTATGGGACCGTTGTCATCGATGGGCGACCTTTCTGGCACTGCGTCTGGGGCTGCATAATACAATGTGCAAGTAGCTGGTCCGTCTATGGTGTCTTCATCGTCGTAGGGTTGTGATATTTCAATACCATCGTCTGAATCTGATGTTGTAAGGCCTTCACTTTGTGTCGAGATACCAGTACGCCCTGAGCCCCCTGATGAAGTGGACAAAGTTCTGCCGCGGGACTGCGCCCTTTGTAATCTGAAGTCCGATGATTGAATAGGTAGGATGGAGTTTGATGTGGACAGCGGACGAGGTACAATGGGTTTTACAAAAGCCGGCAAAGGTTGAGGTTTGGATATTGGTGGTCTTGAGAGCTCAAATGTTCGCAGCTGCCGCAAGTCACCAAAGAGATAAACGCCGAGACAGATGCCGTTGAGCGAGGCAATGAGGATTGTCAAACCTAGCCAAAGACCTGGGAGGGTTGCTAATCTTGACCACCGTGAGTCGCCGCGCAGGAAATTCAGGATGATAACAGGTAGAGCTCCCAGGAGAATAAACACGACTCCTGCCACCATGCCACACATAACACGATTGTTGCCCACGTTGTTGTACTGTGCCTGTAGAAACCGCCGAAGACTTTCTTCCAACATTCGGTATGTCTCCCTCGAGACTTCATCAAACAAGGTCGGATCAGGATGAGGAGGCAGGCTTGTCTGATGAAAGGGTGCAAGGATGGATGACGAAAGGTTAAGCTCGTACTCCGAACCAGGGGTAAAGAAGGTCTGCTTGGCTCGGGCATAGAACATTGCCAGTTGGGAGGAGTATTGTGCTGACCAGTTCACGGGGCAATCTGGCCCTATATTCCTAGCCTGGAAAGCTGTCTGCGACTGCCATTGCTCATACCTCTGCTTGTATTCACGTAGCCAGAGGGTGAAGTAGCTGTAAAATGTATTAGTAGGGCGCTCGGTTAGATCGACTGTTCAAACGTACAGATTTTCTGGACTCATTTCCACGAATAACAGCCATTCCTATAATTACATTGCGTTCAACTCTTTTGCTCAGTCAGTGGCATCAACCACCATAAGACTTACTTCAAAATCCTTCAAACCTATTGGGCGTTTAAATAAGCGAAAAACAAATGACCCAGTGTTTAAAGCTCACCTAGTGGGGGCAAATGCTTCCTATCCAAGACATCCTCCAATCGAAGTTTATACAGCGGAGTTACTGATAGAAAGGAATTTTAATATGTGATCAAGGTAAAGAGTATCTGTTAGGCTCACCTCCACATGATCGAACCTTGCCCACAGCTGGTGGAGGATTGCACAGTCGAAACTATAGTTTTAACTCGTCAGATTCCAACGAAGAAAAGTCCGAACGGTCGGGGAAAGATTGCAACTTACAGGAAACGAAACCAAGGCCTTCAACGTTACACGATAAGTTGGCGGTTGTGTACTTCTGAAGGGTTTGGGATTCGGATGGGAGGACATCCTGGAGGGGGATGGGAGACCTAGCGCTATGGCAGGAAGAGAAGGGGAGCAACAGGCAACAGGCTCATCGGAATTTGTGTTTGGGCATAATAAGTATGAAAAGGTTAAAATTCATTGATGGTTTGCCAGGCGGTCAAGAGATCTTGTCAGTACCCCCCCCCTTGAACGGATTCACACGTTAAACCGAATAACACTCCATATACCTATCATCCACTGCGACCCTTACCATTAAACTTCTCACTCAAGTCATCAGGACCTCAACCTTGTTCTCCACTCACATAAACTCTTTTTTATCACGAAAAACCATCCAAGCGGACAGGGAAAACAACTGGATAATTTGACGCTGTAATGAAGGTTTGGATGTCGGCAAGTCGGCAGAGGTGTGAGCCCCTTTCTGACCCTCGGAGCCAATCCACCAATGTCCAGCGTTTTTTCTACTTATTGGTTCACTTTTATTAGAACACCTCCACTGCCTCCTTGATTTCATCACGCTAACGCGTTTGATGCTCCAATATAACCTCCAACTTTATATCAATGCCATGTAGAAAGACCCCTCCCTTTTTCACTCTGAACTTCTTCATTAATTACGCACATCCTTGGTCATTGCCTCCATAAAGCCACCGACTTTTATTACACTGATCTTCTGGCGACGCTTCCCATCGCTTCTTTCCCAATTTGTGGACCAGGATTCTCATTTTTATTCTTCTTCAATCGAGAGTTACCCTCTGGTCTGGAGTCGTATAGACCACTGTCATTCTTCAGGTCACTGGTTGGCCAGAAAAATCCACTGTAACAGCACGAAAGCAGGTCATATGTGTCAGGTTGATTCTATGAACCACCATTCTTTTAATTTCTTTGGGCCAATTTATTTAGCCGGAGAATTATAGTTTGACGCCTTTGGACGCCCACACTAGAAACGTGTGCGCACCCTCGCAATCATGTTTTCACAGGTCCTGTTCAACCAGTGAAGCGCACAATAAATCACCGGAAACAACAAAGCCAAACTTTCGCCTATCATCCACTTGTTTAATTGCACCAACGAATGATTGCAAGCTGTCAGCCCGTTGCCCATACATCACCTCATTGGCTTATCAAGGATGCCAACCAATGATTGACAGTCTCCGTCGAGATGTCTAACGAGTACATTGCACGACAGATATGCATCGTGCTGTTTGTCTACTTTCAAGCACATGTATTCAAGCGTAGTACACTTCAATCAAGGCTTCCTGCCATGTGTGCTCCTCGATTGCCCTTCGAACCTTCAGTCACGGCCTGAAGCAATGCTCGATACCTAAATAGCACAGAAGCGCGCTCAAGACGCACAGACTTACCCACCCGAGGCCTATCTCACCGAATATTCTTTGGTATTCACTCACTCCAAGTAAGTGCTCGAAAATAGCACTCTAAAGCGACCGCCTAATTATACCTCCTAGGAACATTTATTCACTTCGAAACCAGCCATCTTACACGATCGATTTGGGAACAAGAGTCTTTCCTAACCTTGTGTTGGTAGCGTAATAGGGACCGTTTATGAAGTCCGTATGCCCTCTATTTGGCCGTTGGTAGGGGGGTCTGAGTTGTGTCGCTACTGACTCTTTCAATGCTACTACTGATAACTATTATAGATAGTGTCGGGACTTCGGCCTCGGTGGCGAGAATGTTGTGAGGATTTAGGTGGAAAAATCAGTGTTGTGCCGGTCAGTGACTAGTCAACGAAAGTCAGTGACTGTCACAAAAAGTCATGACCGCGGTCAAATGACTGGTGACTTGACTGGGTCATACCTAAAAAAGAAATAACGTTGGCCGACTCTAGATAAGGCGTGAGAAGTGCTCATCGGTAACACTCTTATTTGCCTTATCGTGCATGAAGGATAGGTAAATTTATTCTCCTTTGTAAATAGAGCGAAAGTAATGAAAAATTTAGCTATCTTAATTAATGTCCAAGAGCAGTCTGAGCTGTGGTTTCATCAATCAACTGTGTGCGACCAATATCATCCCTTCCTCCATCCTCCTCACTATTGAGTGCATCATATAGTTCAGTCTCGTTTTTACGAGAGCTCTCCCCTTGAGCTTTTATGTGGGCAGTCCAGTGTTGGTTGGTAAAATCAAAAAGGCTGGAAAGCGGGATAAGAGGAAAGCTAGAGAGCCGGGATTGATGAGCGTTATCAAAAAGGGGTGTATTGTCTGCATTGTCCTCATCAAGTCGACGCTGGTATGATGCAATAATAACACGAAACCCAGCTGTTTGTGTCGGATGACCAGTGTTGGGTGTAGCACTTGATGCACCATGATGTGCTCTAGAGTGGTCCATGTTCTCTTGATGAGTGCTTGACATCAAAATACTCGGCGGAAGTTCTTCGGAATCATCGGATTGATAATCATCGTCGTTATCTGGGATTGAAAGGGCTTCCTGAATTAATTCTTCGTCAGCACGGGGCTCTGTTACTGTGATGGAAACACCAGGAAGAACTGGTAACGGCTCTGAAGCCTCTGAAGCGATGATTAATGGAGGCTGTTGCAATGATGAGGGTGAATTGACAGATGGAGAAGGGTTGTTGGTTTGATGAGGTTGGGTTTCAGTTTCATTGAATCGCTTCCGGGTTCGGTGTCTTAATTCGGCATTCTGGATGTGCTCGTCACGGATATGCATGACTAATTCTGCAAGGTTTAATAAATTGTCGACTGTGAGACGGTTGCGACGCTTGGTGAGAATAGCACCTAAGAGACTGAAGAGACGTTCACATGATGCTGAGTTGGCGGAAATAGAGAGAATGCGCTTAGCAAAGGCAATAAATGGTGACTCTTGGTGGCCTGGGTGAGTATATGATTCAAGAATACTGATCGGGCTTGGTGGAACACCCTAGATGATCCATTTTCAATAAATCTTCTATTGAAAGAGAATGAGTGCTTACATGTTTTCTAGCTATATCAATCTCATCCTTGATCATGATATCGAGGTTTGAGAAAATGTCGGTCTTCGCAAGGTAGTACCTAATATCCTGTGTGAAGGTGGAGGGGGGAGCATCGCTAGTTTTGTTGAGTCGCTTCCAGATCCGCACCATAAGGCTAATAATGCTGGCGAGCGTGAAGTGACTGGTTCGAGCAAAAGGCGCTGATTGGTACATCGGATTTAGGATGACGGAAGCAATAAAGACCTCCTGATCTGTCTTTTCCCATCGTCGTTCAAGGCTTTGGATAATGGCGGTACATCCACGGATATCCTCCAGCTGAGTCATCTGCTGATATTCATAGACAAGATAGCCGAATGTGAGGAGAACAGTATCAAGGCGACAGAATGCAGCTTGAATAACATTTGCTGCAATACCAAGAGGCTTCAGATGTTTGGTAACACTAGAAGCGATTAAAAATTAATTAGATGAGAGCAAAATAACACATACGATTTAAGTGCTGACCAGAGATTTGGATCTCGAATCACCCTGGTCATTTTCTCTGCCTTCTGCTTCGCCTTCGAGTCCCCAATGATAATGCTACGTTTTGCCTCGGCTTGTGCAAGATCTCGTGAGACAAGAGTGTTCAAGATATGCTCATTATCACTGAGGCGCTCATATGCCATTAAATGTGCAGTCCATCGGGTAAGAACTGGGCGGATGATAGCCTGCGTGCTGCCAAGGGTGTTGAGTTGCTCCTTTCGGATGAGGCCAGTTAACAGAGTCTTGCTGCGAATCCAGGTGATGAGATCATCAGCACGCTCACACTGAACAAGGAGATCACCACCCGATTTAAAGTAGTCGCCGACAACGAGATTAACCTAGACAATTGTGATAAGATGCGATGAGTAGATTTAAATTTGATAAAAATAGCATGTACCTGATGTGCGAAACAATCGAGCACAACCACCCAAGGATGTGTCTTGACAAACTCACGCCTTGCCTTCCGAGATTCTCCTGATGCGTCTGTAACAATTGCGACAACAACTGCACCCCATTCTGCCTCCAGACGTGTGAAAACTGCCTCCAGGACAATTAGGAGACGGTCATAGGTTTTGCGCTCCGTTGATGCGTCGTGTACCTTTACAGTATAGAGCTAAATTAAAGAATTAATTATTCTATGACGGGTGTAACAAAAATAATTGTAATTTCATACCTTCGCCCCTGATGTGATCATAAATGCAATGTAGTGATGGTGGTTTTCACCTGTCCATCCATCTGCTTGCAGCGTTACATACTTATTCTGTTTCACTGCAGCCATCACCTTCTTGCGGAATGTCTGGACCAGCCTGGGTATGATGCGCTTGGTGAGAGTCTTCCTCGTGACTGGCCTTGCGGCTGGAATAAACTTCTCTTTGAAGGCAATGAACTCAGGGTTGTCAACCCAGGAGAGAGGGAGCCCTGCCAATGCTGTTAAACGCGCAATTGAGTTCTCGTAGTCTGTCTGCCTGTCGGCATTCCAGTGTGGAAGGATCATGGATTGAACCAATTGATCATGTAGTCCTAGATTAGATCGTCGTCGTCGTAGGCCTGATCCTGAATGAGGAAGGTGCAAAGATGAAGATGTCGCAGATGCGGCATTTGAAATTGAATCAGAGGGACCAAGAACCTCAGGAGCGCCAGCGCTAGATATTACTCCAGCCGTAATTGATGGACCAGGATTATTAAACCCCAGTGGAATATTTGATAAGATTAAGGGGCTGGGGGGGGCGCTGATATCCATTGGTACTGCAGCGTTGGGGCTAATCGTTTGAACCCACGATGTCACATTAGCTGTGAGATGACCGGTGCTTGGACCTGCATGCGTTACGAGCATAGGTAGCGCGGGAGATAGTGACTCGCTTTGGGCTGCTGACCGCCGATTATCCTGATAGGCCTTGAGACGGACACTTTCTGGTTGTAGCGGGCACTGGGACAGGTGATTAATCAGGGTATTTACTGCTCCACGTCTCCATCCAGGTTCTGTACTATTTCCATTTTTTGGTGCTTTTATCGTCCATACTAAATGAATTGATAATTAGGGATCATCGATATATCATACAGTACACAAGATATCCAAAATATATTGGGACATACGGTAAGCTTTGATCGCATCCTCATCTCTCGATGTTACTGGTGGTTGGCCTTGTGCTTGAGCAAGGTCGTAGGCTTGCTGAAGCTCAGAAACATGCTGAGTAAGGCAAGCTTTGCAGTATTGCTTTGGCTTGTCCCCAGCGTGTGTCTCTGACCGGAGTCCTCCCACAGCCTGTGGATGCTTCACAAAGAAACTACGGTACCAGTACTGTCCTTGGAGGGTTGCTAAGTCTGTCTGATCTGAACGCGGCATAGAATAATGTATGATAAATCTTGGTATTCACGTTGAAGAAGTGTTGGCAACGAAGTTGGTGGTCACTCTCAAGGCTACACACTTCCACAGTCAACAGTTCTTATGCACTATTAATAACATTAATGTGATGATAGCAAGTATAGTGTATGTATTAATAGTAGGGCTATCATTTATTTAAATATCCATATCTACGGTCGAGACTCGAGACTCGAGATAACACAGTGAGCGTCGCAACGGCACGGCCCGTTTAACCGGCCCATCAGTCAAGTCAAGTTATTTGATTAGTCATGACTAGTCATGACCATAGTCAACGTCGAACAGTCATGACTCTGCGAAAAAAGTCATGACCGTCCGACACTGGGAAAAATCCCTCAACTTTACAGGAAAAGCCGACGGTATGCTTTTTTTACATCCGGAACATTGTACGCATGTTTAGATGCCATATCCCGCCGACGCCGCAACCTTCTCATCGTCTCTAACAGATAAACATATCCTGACTTGGCATGATTTTTGTTGATATTCATCAACAACCGTATGTAAAATTTATTTCACCTGACCTTGTTGATTTACATTATTCGTTTTCAGAGTTTATCCGTCTTCAACGTCTTGTTGATTGCCCTTGTACTTATTCACATCATTGACACCAGTCCGAGGCCCACAGTCTCAGGTACTCTCGGACTTCATAACTCTGTCCTTAAAAACGCCCTGAATTTATTATTCTTCGTCCCCAGGATTGTAAGTCCATGGTAAATCGCACCGCTCAGCCGTGCTACCGTATTGCACTGTGTTTGCGCAACAGAATCTGTGCGAGTGTTCAACGCGTTGTTCGGACGGGTTGGCGGGCATAGGGCTCCCTTTGCCTCAATCGTGAGGGCTTCAGTCAGCTTCCGGTTCCTGTATACTTACCATGCATAGTCCTGATCATTCCACTCGGTTTATTTGGTGTAAAATCCCCCCTTTTCCAAGGTTTTGCCGGCAACTTTCTAACTAGAGTGTGGGAGGACACTTCATAACGATTGCTCTCAGTCGCTCTCGAACGGCCCCTATCACTTTTCCTCCTCACACCCCGAATTCAAATTCGGGCCGTGATACGAGCTATGTACGAACTACTCGGCTTCATTCCTCCACTCGAACGTCCAATAAACACCAGCTAGTTGATCAACGACATCAAGCTCGAGGCTACCATGCCACTATTTTCGTCCCCGCCACCGCCAACGTCTAGCCTCTGCGTATGATCGTCAACGACTATTTTACTTACTAGCGGAAAGCTAACCTCAACTACTCCCACTCTCACTTGTCACTACTCCTTACAAACTCTTGCTCATAGCCTCGATCCTGTCAATCGACCAACGATCAGCACCGCAAGCCCACAATGCCTCCTTACCCACATTACGATTTCAAACGAATGAACCCCCCGCACTGCAATTTGGGGCTAGTAGGCCCTATTTCATCGCACCCAGCCTCTCTTGGACCATCAGCATCATCAGCATCACACGACACTTCCTTAGCTTCTTACTTATTGGCGATTGTGCTGCGCCTTGCTTGCCCGGCAGACTATACTGATTCGAATGTCAAGTTGTTGAACAATGCAATGCAACGCATCATGGATATCATGAATCATGATCAAAGGCAAGTACGTAGGCTCACCGCCCGCACATCATATCATCAGCATCATATCAATATGTATAATAATCCGACTCCGCCTTGTCACTCCAAATACCATATTCAATTTGCATTTCAAACTCCTTGGACATTGGGCATGACATGCGATTTGCAAGGCCCGCTTCCCTAGGCTTCCTCGTGGACTCCGCACGCGTCCGCTGATCGTGATTCATCATGATGCAATTCCAACGCCCAAGTTGGCACTAAACCTGACGCGGACAGTGGCGCTACTCATAAAGTCAATTACCAATCAAGTCATCGACAGCCATCACCACAGTATGCACTGCTGCACTGGTGTCGTATGTCTGTCTGTCTGATCATTGATCAAGCTCGTTATTGATCAGGTTTCAGCGAGGAGAAGGTTGCTTAGACATGCCTGGATGTAAGTCTGTCAGCGCAGCGCAATAGCGGCGGAGGTGCTTTCGTGGTCCACCGATCCTGATGCCCATGGCCATGGACCTGAGCGTCCTGTGTCGCGCATCATGATCGACCGCTGAGCCGTCCGCGTCAGAAATGGTTCAGGAACACTTCCTTCCCTTGCTTACTTCTGAACCCCGACGTACGACCATGTATGTCCATCATGGCTCATGATCATCTTGTGTGCGCCACACAGCGTGCTTTTTGCTTATCTCATGTGGAGAACGCTCTTTCACGCCCGATTTACTCCCTCAGAACCATGCATGACCGTTGGAGGCGACCACAATGGCCGAAAGGAGGTGGTACGTATCGAAGTCGCTGATCATATTATTATCCTTTCGTTCAAACAGGCTCGGCTGATCAAGCTCGAGCTTGGAGTGCGAGGCTCGCAAGTCAAGTCGTGTACCAGGTGTGGACAAGCTTTCTCTCACTCTAACTCGAAAAGTCGCGAATCGTGGTTCGCATCCAAGCCCTTCCGAGTTCATCCACTACAGGGACCATTAACAGGGTACCTACGATCGATGCCCAGTTATCATTCAAACCAAAAGGGTAGTGTTACCCACCGCAACGCCAATGCGCGGCTTATCTCTGCATTAAATTTCATTTTTCTCGTTCATTTTCGTTTCATATCAGTCTGCATTCATACTCAGACTATACTATAATAATATACAGTAAGTAGTACGCTACGCACATACATACATATGTCAAACCATACCCCGAGCTGTCCTGTTCTCCGTGAAAGTCTATCAGGCTACTTTGTGGAGACCACACTGCGGCGAAGTTTCCCCTTCCTCCCCTCCCCTTTCTTTCACACATAATGAACCCATTCCGTTACACATTCCTCGGGCACCTTGATTGAACCTACATATGTACTTCCATCTTAGCACTTCACGTTCATATTCTGCATCCTTCGATCCAAGCATGAAGGGTTTTTAATAGTCACAGATAACATGCAAGCTTTCATTTTTCTTTCGTTCAATGCACAGGGAATGTACCTACTCTTCTGATATCCCCCGGCTAGAGAGAACCGACGACGGATGATGCATGATGCCAGCTATGATGTCAGTGGTCGACCTCGACGGCGATGGCACCCTCTGATCTGCAGGCGAAATCGGCAGTGATGTGCCTCCCTTGACGAGTGTGAGCCATCGAAGGCACGAAGCAGTTATTGTATGGCCTTCACAATCCTTCACAGTGCTTTCGTTTCCCACTTTGACTCGGCCTCAATCAATCGGAGTCTGTTTTTCTCCAGCTTGAATTCGACGTCTGACTCGATTCCTCGAGGCTCTTCTAGCTAGACGACGTCATGGACATAAGGTGCAACACTTTAAATAGATTGATAAGGCCATATGTGCCTGTTTGCTTAATGAAATGCCAAACCGTTACCAAGTGTACGAGCTTCTTTATGATCACCAGCACCAGAGCTTCAAAGTCCTGACTTCCAAACTATACAGTATGTAGCATCACATTGAATCATTCCCCAAGGTACTCTTGTGATAATCTTAAATTTTTAGTGTTGTTCCTTAATGAAATACAGATTCAAACTTCCGACTCCGATATCACACCAGAGATTAGAATAAAATGCAAATATATTATCATCCAAACATTCATAAACTATTTAAGACATCCACATTTCTTCAAGCTACAGAATAGCTATCACAAGAAAAGGAATGAATTTTTCCAAAAATTGCTGAAAGCCGAAGCTGACAGACGGGTTCGGATGTATAATTTGCAATCAGCAAAAAAACTGTGCCTCGGTAAAAACCTCACTGGCGACAGTACATGCCCGAGCACAAGCGATAAGGAATCAGAATGGGACGAGCCCTCATTATATACTTGTCGAATTTGCGCACGGACCATGACAAGTCACATGCCTCAGAATTTCTCACCCTCTGTCTCATCATCACTCCAGTGTCCGCTGATTCGAGATGGCTCACCATCTGCCTCTCTACTGCAAGATAACTGTAGTTCTAACGTGAAGACTTCATTCATACATACTGTCGCTGTATATGACTCGAATATACGAGTAATTCACAAGTCGCTTACATTTCTCCACCGATCGTCGATATCTTGCATTCTCTCGCGAGGTCGCGGACCAGCAACCAGTCCGGTACCGTCGAAGCTTTCCACCTTCCTTCCACGATGAATTTCAAAAGAGTACATACCAGCAAAATGGTGCACTACTCCGGTTACCGCGCTTCAGCGATATGACTGAATAAGTAGATGCAATGACACGATTTATACCTATCTTTTAAGATTCTCACTTCGAACAAGCTTCGAATCACACATTCTAATGTTCGAATCACCCGCAATTGCCATTTGTCATCTCCAATTACACCGGCGGAAGAGGCCTCACAAGAACATCAAACCCTAAGCAGTACTACACACATCAATAGGGGTAAATGTCTCTCACTGGCATGTCCAGAACAAGGGCACCGTTATCATATGTAGACACCCGTGCGGAGCCGTTCTTCCTAATGCATCGAATGCAAATACTAAATAGCCCTCCCAAGCCCGTGTTACGCAAACCATTCGTAAAATCTTAAATGAACGTTCGAAGCGACCGTCGATTGCTGTCAGTTGTCAATCTGGGAATTCCGCCTAATCGTTGAGGCCGAGGCACTGGCTCGATAGACTCGAGTCACAGTCGTCGCTTGAGCTTACCTTGATCATCATCAACGTTCAGGTGTTAGACCTCACACAAGCGGGATCGACCATCACTGACTTACCTCCGTACGAATGCGCGTTCGGGCGTCTATAAGCGCACCCGAGGGGGAGATGCGACACGATGTGCGTAGGGTATCAGCAGACCCTCTTATCTCTTTCATTACACCTGTCAGATGTCATTCCGAAAGATGCCGCCATTCAAACTTGGAATACATACCCTCGAACGAGGCAGCTGCTGGGACGTTATTAAAGTCAAATCTGTGAACGTTAGCTTATTTGATTGGACAGCGTTTCGCAGCCGTGAGTGTACGACGTAAGTATGAACAATACAGTGTAGTTAGGCTCCTTGGGACAAACATGTTCCTTGGGACAAATTGGTCTGGCACTCCCAATTCCTGACGGTTCTTCATGAAACTTCGCAGACGTATAAACCTATTCTACATACACCAGTATAAAAAGTTTTAAAATTATGAGGTCCGTAATAAACACACAGGATATGAATTACTGTTCTGTTTTGGCCAAATCTAGGACATGTGCTTTTCCTTTGCTGGACAAATTTGTTTAATTTTAGGAATTTATCGGTTTTTAAAAATTCCCCTTATGTACACATACTCTAAGATAATATTTGAGTTTGAATGAGACAAAAGGACGAAAGAATGCATGTGCAAGAAAATTCGGGGCGACGTCGTTACACAGGAGGAAGGTATTTGTATGCTCCATTGACAGGGTGTGACTTTTTGACCCCCTCGATTTGGCCGAGTCACACCGTCCCAAGGAACCCGAATGTGACGATTTTATCTGTTTCTCGATCCCCCCTCTCCTGGATACAAAACCGCACAAAATATTATAAAATTCTACATACGAGCCCTTGAGACCATAAATTACGATATTATGAATTTTATTTGGAAATTTCTTAGTGGAGGGACGCTGTATGGCTTGGGTCAAAGTGCTGTCCCAAGGAGCCTAACTACACTGTACTTGTCAAGCCAAATAGTTTCTTATTGAATGCGCTACCCCTTTCGTAAATGTGTTTTCTAGAAAGGTGGGCGTCCATTACAGCGTATTCTGAGGTTCAATGAAATGTTGTGTGGGCTGAAAAATGCTGTTTTGATGCATATAAACAAAAATGTATGTAGATATACAAAAGATGATGTTGTCATATCTGTACTAATATACAGAATGACAAGATGTAGATATCGATAAGGTTTGAGAGTGATGATGTTGGGAGCAACAATTCGTTGAACAGTGTGCGAGATTGACAATAAGAAAAGACAATAGATGCATATGCTGAGAGTTGAAAAGCAAGAAATGATTCGCAAGGGAAATAATAAATGGTGTGTAGCCACAGCAAGGTCGGCCCGAAACTACAGGTGCAAGAGGGATATTCCCGGGACCAAGGATTGGAAGAGAAAATATTTCAAAAGCAAGAACGCAGAAAACAAGATGGCCAATATCCGTGTAGGGAACACTGAATAAATCATGGCCGACCAGGCCACAACCGCTGAGCATCTGTGATAAGGCCTGAGTAGGAAACATTAACTTCGTAAACATGCTTGTGATCCTCGCCAATCTTCGGGTACAGCACATCATGTCTAGCCATTGCGCGCAACAGCGTCAGTAAAGCAAATTTCTTCAAAGCCCGAAAGATAAATCGACGTACCGATCCTTAAAATGGGCGCGCATATCGAACAGCTTCATCGGAGTGTTATCATTACACCGCAAACAGACACTCGCCCCAGACGCGAGATGCGGAATATATCGACGGCGTTCGTCCTCGTCCTCAATGGTTATACTGGCTTTAATCGCATCTTCACCAGTGACAGGGACAAACTCTGCAGGGTAGTTCTCGCTATGGTTGTTGCGGTCATGGCGGGGCTAAAAAGTCAAATTAGCTAGGACTCGAAGTCGCGTCGAAAGATGAACATACGGCATCCCACCACCTCATCACAAGTCTACCCCGTGACATCTGATTGCACTTCACGCACTCGATGATTGGTTGCTTCTCCTCCATCTCGTCGTAAGTCGTCGTCGTCGGGTCGAATCCACAAGTCGTGAGCAAATTGCACAACACGTCATGGGACCCTTTATCAAAAGCGAGGGTATCACGAGCGTTAAACGCAACATACTCAAAGACTCGAGCAGCCACCGATTGGAAAATATCTTCCGCATTGCAAAGACCACTCCGGAGATCTGTAATCGCCCGCAATGTATGCAGCGGCTTCCGTTCGTAACCGCCAGGGAAGAAGAAAACTGTCGTCGCCAGATTGAGAACAGTCGCTGGGTCATAGGCTCCCTCCGCCAGCTCTTTCGCGACCACAGTAAGGAGCTTCGAATTGATGATTTCATTGGCTTCTTCGATGACGTTGGCCAAGGTCTCCTCTGTGATACGGAAGTCAGCAGCCTCGACTGTTTCGTCGTCCGGGGTGTCCATAATCAAAGATTTGATGCGAGGAATTTCAAAGACATCGCCAACGCGGGGTCGACTCTTATACAAGGGGTATGTAGCGAGAGCGTCATTGTAGGCCGTCTGTAAGTCCCTCATTCGATTCTCGTAGCATAATCTCCGCTCGTTGAGGAGGCGCTTTTCCTTGGCGTCTTTCATATATTCCTCGAGGAAAGGCTTGAGATTCTCAAGAACTGCATAGCGGCGAAATCAAATGACAGGATTCCTTTCTTAAATTCAGGACTTACTGCGGTCGCTGAGCTTTTTCTTGCAGTGTTTAACGACTTCTGGGGAGTCTTGGGGAAAATCCTTGGTCATTTTAGATAATTCTTCTCCCCAGCCCATGATCTTCAACAGCCGCACAACTCTGAACGTCATGTGAGCACCTTGTCCAGTGGTAAAATGCAATCAATCATAACTCACTGCTCCTTGCGCTCGTTTACTTCTGCATCTTTATCGCCTTGTAGTAGCTTTTTAAGTTGTGGATACCATTCCTCACAGCGTTTTGCGTGCTGTAGCGGTAGAATGTAATCAAGTCTGTGGAATCATATATAGAAATCGAATTTACCTCATTGATAACCTTATACTCTGCAATTTTCTCCGCGGACCACTTTTCCTGTAGTTCTGGGCATCCAAGGCTGGCGAGTTCTGCCTTCCAGATATTAGCATGCTCCGTCGAGACATGCCACTGCATGAATTGCCGGCGACCTTGTTCAGACCAATTACTTCATGATCGTACAAATTATTAGATAGATGCATACCTCTTCTTACAAGAACCCTGCATACGGGAATAACTTCACAGAGACTCTCTCGCAGGCCATAGATGATGGGTGTCGGATCTGGGCGAGAGAGGCGAGCAGGATCATATCTGATATATGCGAGTGTAAGATCAGTATATGAGGAGCGTAGCAAAAGAGACCAACCTTGCATCGAAGCACTTCGTACAAAGCCTAGTTCGTGCACTCCACACATGATATTGGTTTCCTGCTGTTTTACCACAGGCCTGAGCAAGACACGCATACAATGAGAACGGAAACCCTGACGAACATAAGTGGCACTCACAAGACATCCATTCCCGAAGACAAGCTCTGCGTATGCCGGTTCATTCATGTCGCGTGGACATTCAGGCATGCCCGCAAATCTAGAGCGAGCATGATTCCAAATTGTCTTGAATTGGTTGCTCATAACCAGCTCTCGCAACTCCTGCGACGTCCTCCCCACCCTTAATAAGTCTGCTGGCAGCATATGCCCAAAAATCTAACAAACACGAGTTGAGAAACATAAAAATCTGAGTTCCTAAGATGATAATAGACTGACTTCAAACAAAATATCAAACGGCATTTCGAGGACTTGCTTGAGAACCCCACGTGTGCCCCTCGTTCTGGTTTTCTTTACTGCAGCTGAACCACTAGCCTGAGCATTCTTAGCTTGTGGTGCTCGACGCTTTCTCTTCTTCTCTTGGGGTTCCTCAAAGTCATCTTCATCAATGTCGTTGAACGTCCCGTCATTCTCCTCGATATCCCGATCTATGACCATACTATCCACCTCTGTCACCTTGACTTTCTGTCTCGTGGAACGACGTCTTGCATCTTCAGACATGATGTTCAAAGTCTAGGATCTAAAGGTCTGATGCCGTATAGCTGATATATAATGAGTGCTGATGGATTGGATTGGTAGACAAATGGCCAAAGGGTGTGAGGAGCAAGAGCTCTCAATTCCAGCGATTAGGGACACTGGATACTAAACCGTCCCTGAGCTAATACATATTTGATTTCTCAGGCCAGTCAGAAGCCCGGCTTCACGATGGGATTAGCACGGCCCGCAGCTGCCGTTCAAACCTCCACCTTTTCGAAGAGCAATTGACGATCTCTTGCAATGGATTTGACCTCGGAATTCGTTCAATTTTGCCTGTATTGCCACCTTCTAACGTATATGTCCCTCAGAGCATCAGATTTGAAAGACTGATGGCGAAATCCACCACAGCTCGTAAACGTGTATAACTTGGAACTGAGGTGATGTCTGGGCTATGTTTCGAATGGACCGTTAGTACACACGGCAGTATGAGTCCTTTTTAAATAATTACTCGTATATGTATATGTATTATTTCACTCCGATTAATGAAAGCAGTACCAAGAACGGATACAATTGATTCACAGAGGTGTTAAGCAATAATTTATATACATAACATACCATTGAACACGAGCACATGAAATGATTGCATGTGGGTGTCTAAGAGAGATGCACTGCACGAGGTGTAGCAGAATAGCCAAGGAGAAAGTGTGCAAATAATGAGTTTAATTAATTAACAGAAACAACAATGGATTATAAGCTACCAATAGATAAATAATTTGTGACACTGACAAAGAGATAGTATAAAGAACGAATGAAATAGTATACGAAATATGTACATTGAGATGAGGAATAATCGAGGAAATAGGGGCATGAGAAAAAAGTTTGATGACGCGTTACAGAACGATCGCAGGAGTGGAGGACAGGCATCCAGACACAAAGCCAGAGTCCTGCTCAACACACTCAGTAGGACTTATGTTCATCTCCTGCGTTACAGTATAACAGTGACACTGACAAACAGAGTTTCTTAAATAGTCAGGGTAGTGTCCCCTTCAATTAGCTGTATCATTGCAAGAAAGGCTGGCGCCGTGTGCAATCTATGCATGTAGTCTGAGATTTTCATCGCGCCGGCATTGGATTTAATGTACGACATGTGTATCTTTCGGGTTCACATGGGCTCCCGACGAGTCTTGACCCTTCTCGGACTCTGGCGCACTTCATTTGAGACTACTTGAGACTCGAGCTGTGACATGTCCGCACCGCCATCAATGATCGAAGATGGTAATAAGGAGCCAAAGAGCGCCTTCTGCAGCAGCATAGGACTCGTTATCAGAGAGTTCCTGCCTTAACCTCTCATTTCCGACCATCCTCTGATCTTCCACTCGATCCTCCGAGTCTGCACACCAATGAATACATCGGAAGGAAAATCATATACTACATCCCCTTATCGTGATGACTTCGAAGCTGATAGGACAGCAGATGGTATCGTTACAAACGACTCCAGCTTTGTGCAATCCTCAACACACTTTCATGTGAAATTCGAGCGACAGAAGGAGGCTCAAATCAAAGGTTGGATTGATGAACAGCAGGAGAAAATATTCAGTTTTTAGAATATTTTGGACACCATGGTCAGCAAAGACAACCCAGACGTATCGAGAGCTTTGTACGAGTCCAGTGGGGTTAAGGAGACGTTGATTGAATTTTTTGAGGAGTAAAAGAGCCGATTTGGACCTCTCAAAGAGCTGATGGAGGCCGCTAAAAAGGAAGGAAAAAAGGTTGAGGCGAGGTCTAGTTTAACTGTTCCAGTCTCTCCATACATCACCTAGAATTTAATAAATGACGGTTATCAGGTTTTAAGCTTCTCCAGGATGCGCTGGCCAATTCTGGACCGCATTGGTGTAAAACATTGTGGCGTAGCAGACTGGTTTGAGGTGGGATTTGTCCAATGATACACGGGTGATGGTTCAAGCAGAGATAATTCTCCCCTCGTTGAACAAGGCGAAGGTTGCTCACACTAGTACTGGGCTGAGGGGCCTGTCAGTGATACACTTATTATTGGTGTGTTGTTTCCTGGGCCGACGTCACACGAGAGAAGCAATGATGCTGATTACGTTTTCTAGACAACAAGGCATGCAGATGAATGTTCTGAAAATCTGTTCGACGAGATTTAAATGACCTTTCACCGTTCAGGCACATTTGGAACATGTCCTATACTACTTTCTTTGTTTCTGTTGATGATTTCTCATCCAAGATTATGTTCACGGAAATATATACACGTATGTTAGAAATCTACGAGATAGCAACACTCTCCTACATCGACCAGAATAAGACAACGGCCGGAGACTTCATCCAAGATTGCCCTTTTCGCATATTCCAAAGGCAAGATGTGGCCCCATGAATATAACTCAGAATGTCTATTTTGACTGACGTTGCTTTCATCGTAGCGACAGGTAACGATGTCTAGACTTTCTGTGCTCATATTCATTGAGAACAGGACGGCCCGATTTACTGCAGAATAACAGCGCAATTTGAGGGGAAGTGTGTCAATCAGGACCTGTTCATTCAGTATGAATGGAGATGTGAAGGCCGTGTCGAAGGACGCTCGAACGATTGTGTTGGAAACACGCCCAATGAACGAGGCCGCGTTGTCTTGAACAAAAAGTTCCAACCCGTCCGCAAAAAAGCGCGGAGGATCCATAACCGATCTGACCTTAGCATCCACAGGACGAGAGGGATCATGGTCGAAGCTTGATGTCGGTGTGACGTTGTCCCAACTCATAAAATCCCAAGAGCGGGACAATCGACAAAGAACCTGCTTGGTTTTGGGAAGGACGTGCAAATCCTAAGGGGAATGAATACACATAATACTCAGAGCTGAGTGACCTGATTACCTACCGCTAGACGACCATAATTTTTGGTGAAACGAAAAGACGGAGGATTGATGGCATGTCCATTGGCGAGTTTCCAGTTAACGACCACTGGGCACCGGCTCTTACCATCCAAGTAAGCAACGTAATCCCCCCTCGTGCATATCATTTCGGGGTCAAGAGACAAATTTTGCTCCCCAAAGGCGGAGACCTTGAGAGCCTTCAACCCGATTTCGCGCCCATCTTCGTGAAAGTCACTAACACAACGCCAGACGTTAAAGTTCATCACTCCAATTCCAGGTATTTTGGTGGGAGTGGAGGTGGTAGTAACAAAGGTGAAAGATAAGTATTCTTCGTTTGAATTGAGGTCGAACAGCATATGAAGTGGTGTCCAAGGAATTAGATAGCCGTCAGCGCTGATGGAAGGGGGAACGAGAGAACACCAAACTGTGGGTCCAGGAGAGTCCAAGTCGGTGTAAAGAAGCTCAAACGTCGCGTCAAGCTTAATGAGCCAACGGCCTCCTGGTAGTATTTTGTAGTTGAATGACCAGACATCCCCTAAACCAACCATCTGTTCGACGCGTTGAGGTGTTGCAGCCTGAGGATGGACCCATCTTCGGTTTGCCTGTTGCATTCCCAAAAATGCTTCTTCCAACTCTTGAGATGAGCATACCTGTATGCGCTTTTTGAGCATGTACCGCGATGGAGAGGACCTAATCAGGTTATACCATAGCACCCGCTGGTGCGTAGCCAACTGCAGTCCTGAGGACACCTAAACATGATGTCATTGTCAGTATCAACTAACTAGCTTTTGGGAAGCAACCTTACTTGACGGAGTTTTATCAGCTCATGCCATTCCAGATAAGCCATTATCTCTAGTAGGACGTCCAACGACAGGTTTTCTAGTTTTGGTTGAGCTGGAACCACAGTGCTGCGGACACACCAACCGGCCTTGGTCCGAGCACGGGGAAATGAGCACCGAGATGAGTCGCATTTGTGATTATAACGTATGTATGCCAGCCAGGCTACAGAGCAGCAGGCTAGCAGCGATATGGCATGGAAAAGCCTTCCCTTGATTATGACATAGTCCATTGTGAAGAAACCGACTGGGAATATTGACCCACTGACGAACATTAACGAAATCTGGACAGGAGTTTCTCACGACATGTCCAACCTGCACCACATCAGTCATATCCACACTCAGCATCCCAATGATGCTCAAATACTTGATTACATATCCCTAAGTACGGCCCAAAAGGGATACTGACGAGGAGAATATCTCACCAAGTGACTTTATGTTAAATTAACTGCAAGTTCTTAGCCATCAACCAAATTCGCTTTAATTCGGTGCCGCCGGAAATGTCGCAAGCCGTGACATGTTGACAGGTCCGTGCCGCCATCAATGATCGAAGGTGGTAATAGGGCGCCAAAGGGCGCCTTCTATCGTCCCTCGACTCATTGCCAAACACGCCGCCCTGTTTCGTTTCTCGATATTTGAACACCCTCCTCCCAATTGTCAGGAGACTCTCTTTTCTCTCATTATCTCATCACATTTGCCAAAAACACTAGGTACGCAAAATGACGCCCAAAGTAGTAAATAGTGCTCATCTACATCCCATTCTTGTAGAAGCATCATGGGAAGAGATCACCTAGAACTTGCTCACATTAAATAAAATATGTGAAAGAGTCAAACTTTTATTTCTGCGTACTTTCTACTGAGCGACGCTTCCTTTGGGTTTTCGGTGATCACTCTATCCCCACGCCAGGACTACGAATACACAAGTGACTATTTCAATTCCGAGATACCTTCCTTGGCAAACTGCAATAAGTATTTGACCAAATAATATTCATTACTACTAGTGAAATAAGGTAAATAGTAAGACCTCGTGCTAAATGTCATGAACAGGAACCCAATGAAAAATGATGGCTTGACTGATCACAGATGTCCATTGTTCTCTCGAGCGCATGCTAGGTCGTATACTGATTATCTGAAAAGGCTGCCACGATGATGCGGCGTGGCACAGGCCGTTTTATCTGATCTTGCTTCTGGTCTCTTTTTTTTGTGCCTTCTCGAGCCTTTCACTCCTTCTCTCAACCGCCCTGCCAGCGTCCTGACTCAAGTTCCCGTGCATGAAATGCCCACTCACAAAATAATCTCTGTTCCTGAATTGCTCACTTACGAAGACGACATTTCTATGGATCCAGACCGCACTGCGGATGGTATCGTCGCCAGGGACGAAAGTTTTACGTATCCCGCAACTCGCTCCAACACTGAGTTTGAAGCACAAAAGGCGTCCCGACTTAAGAAATGGATCAACCAGAGTTCTGATGAGCGCGAGAGATTTCTGCGCGCTACGGTGGACCCAATATTGACTGCCATTTCCGGGAACTCTAGTCTGGCGAACGCGCTCTACGAATCCAGTGGCTTAAAGGAAGCCTTATCCGAGTTCCTTACAGTTTATACCGAGGAAGCAAAAGCGCTCGAGCCTGTAATAGAAGCTGCTGCGAAGGATGGCAGAATTCTTGAGGCAAGTCACAACATTGAAGCCGAGATGTCTGAGCATACATTGGACTGATATCCCCCCTCACAATTAGTTGCTGTCCTTCTCAAAGGTGGATGAGAAGGATCTTGTCCGCTTCCCTTTAGAACACCATGACGCATCAGCTAGGTTTGAGGCTGAGGTCCTCTTTCAGCATATGGGGGATCCTACAAGGCCTAATAACTCACATCTTATCAAACGCTTTGATACATATTGGCCGGGAAACTTCAAGGATTCTCCCTTTTTAGCGGGGCTCTCTCGCAAAATGCGCTGTACACCTCATATTGTTTGTTAATTCATTTTACCCAGGCAGAAATTTTGACTGACTGGCTTAACATGCAGGTCGAGGCGGCCTCCCGAAGCATAATTGACGGAGTG